>JAVXUO010001918.1:0-11439 GCA_033065855.1 Escallonia rubra | reverse complement strand
AATTGAATGCCCTAATTGAATCAAACCCTAAATTAAACTAATTGAACCCCTAATTAAACCCTAAATTGATTGCCCCAATCTAACCGAACCCTAATTGAACCCTAAATGGAATGCCCTAATCCAACCGAACCCTAAGTTGAACTAATTGAACCCTAAATTGAATGCCCCAAATCAACCGAACCCTAAATTGAATCAATAAAAACCTCTAATTGAACCCTAAATTGAAGTAATTGAACCCTAATTAGACCCTAAATTGAATGCCCTAATCGAATCGAACCCTAAATTAACCTCATTGAACCTAAATTGAATGCCCTAGACAATCGAACCCTAAATTGAAATAATTCAACGCATCCTATATTGAATTTTGAAATTTTTTTCCCAATTGAACATTGATCATTTGTTTGATAATTTTAGGTTGTTAATTGTGCGTTTTAGAATTGTGATTATCCTAATTTTAGTAATTTTAGGTTATTAGCTGTGCAATTGAAGTAATTGCGATTATTAATTGATGATTTTAAATTGTTAATTGTGCATTGAGCATTTGAGATATTGTGATTATTGACGGAGGATGGGACTCAATTGGATTGAATGTGTGATTTTTGTTAATTTTTATTGCATTGAAGCATTTGAGAATTGAGAATTGAGATTGTTGATGATGGAGGATGGGACCCAATTGGATTGAGATACCTGTTAGTTAGCGCAGACACGGACACCACGTTGATCTAGGTGTCCGACATTTAAAAAATAAATTAACGTATGCCGATGTGTCTAGAGGTGCGTGTCGGTGAGCGTCGGACACGTGTTAAAGGCGTCGGACACGTGTCGATATTGTCGGAACAGTGTCCGGAGGTGTCAGACACGTATCGGACACCATATCGACACCCTATATGAGGTGTCAGACACGTATCGGACACCATATCGACACCCTATATGAGGTGTTGGAATTGAGATTATTGACGGAGGATGGGACCCAATTGGATTGAGATACCTGTTAGTTAGCGCAGACACGGACACCACGTCTGATCGACGGTGTCCACATTTGAAAACAAATTAACGTATGCCGATGTGTCTATAGGTGCGTGTCGGTGGGCGTCGGACACGTGTCCGGAGGCGTCGGACACGTCCGGAGGCGTCAGACACGTGTCGGTATGTGTCGGACACGTGTCCGGAGGTGTCAGACACGTATCGGACACCATATCGACACCCTATATGAGGTGTCGGAATTGAGGTTGTTGAATGTGCATTAAATTTAGGTTAGTTAGGTTAATGCGACATTTTTAGCATGCACCCCCTGGAATCTAATCGTGGCTCCAGCACTGGCTATAATTAGCCCTAATTAGTCCTGATTAACAATATTTTAGTAAATCAATTAACCCTAATTAGCTCTAACGAGCCTAATTAGTTTTAATTAACCCTAAGAACCTGATGAAATTCAAATTAGCTGTAATTACCCCAAATTAGCCCAAATGAACCCAATTATGCGCATATTGATTGTAGTTAGCCTAATTAGTCATAATTTGCACTAACATAACCCAATTACGCCTAATTAGCGCTAGTTAGGACTAATCAACACTACTCGGCACCATCAAAACCCTAATTAGGACTAAATAACCCTAATTAGTCATAATCAACCCTAATTAGCTATAATTATTCGAAACTAGCCCTCATTAACATTAATTAGCTCTAACATAACCCAATTAAGCCTAATTAGCCCTAATTAGGACTAATCATCACTACTCGGCACAATAAACCCTAATTAGTCATAATCCTAATTAGCTATAATTATCCGAAACTAGCCCTCATTAACATTAATTAGCCCTAACATAACCCAATTAAGCCTAATTAGCCCTAATTAGGACTAATCAGCACTACTCGGCACAATTAAACCCTAATTAGGACTAAATAACTCTAATTAGTCCTAATCAACCCTAGTCAGCTATAATTATCCGAAACTATCCCTCATTAACATTAATTAGCCCTAACATAACCCAATTAAGCCTAATTAGCCCTAATTAGGACTAATCATCACTACTCGGCACAATTAAACCCTAATTAGTCATAATCAACCCTAATTAGCTATAATTATCCGAAACTAGCCCTCATTAACATTAATTAGCCCTAACATAACCCAATTAAGCCTAATTAGCCCTAATTAGGACTAATCAGCACTACTCGGCACAATTAAACCCTAATTAGGACTAAATAACTCTAATTAGTCCTAATCAACCCTAGTCAGCTATAATTATCCGAAACTATCCCTCATTAACATTAATTAGCCCTAACATAACCCAATTAAGCCCAATTAGCCCTAATTAGGACTAATCATCACTACTCGGCACAATTAAACCCTAATTAGGACTAAATAACCCTAATTAGTCCTAATCAACCCTAATCAGCTATAATTAATAATCGTAATTAACCCTAATAACCCAGTTAGCCCTAATTAGCCCTTGTACATCCCATAATTACTCCATGTTGCCCAGAGATGGTTCAATTACTCGTTGTTTACAAACCCTGCCTTCTTTATATTAATTGTTGTTTTGAGAAGTCCATTGGCAACGAGATGGTTCAACTCGTTGCCAACAAGTTCTATTTAATGTGGAATTGGTAACATATGCAACGATCATTCTGCAGTTTTGATATTTCGGAAAGATTCTTGCATATCTTATCAATTTCTGAACACATGCATGCATAGAAACCCTTAGTTCCCGTTCAAAGGTACTCATTACAAAGTAATGCCTTGTAATGAGCCTTTGGATGTCCAGTTTGGAAAAGCTAATTGTTTATAAAACAGTATTTTGACTCATGCTTTATGTTCTATGTCGTGGATATTTGGTACACGTTCTCGTGTGTTTCTCCGGGTGCCAAGACATCTGGTGTTCTAACATCCGTCAAACCTTCCTGAGCAAGGTTAGATGAATGTTAGAACACCTAATCGATGTGGTGTACTTGGAGAAATGCGGGGAGGTGCTGCCGAATTTTCCACAGACATCGGACTAAGCATGAGTTATTCACTGTTTTATAAACATGTGCTTTTCTGAATGGGATAGGACCACTACCTGTTCAAGAGTGGAGGGGAAATATGTAGACATGTTGTAACATTCATGCATTGATATTTACATCGGCAATGCCTAATCACTGGTCATTATTGAAGGTGGTATACAGTACGATAATTCAGTCGTCATGTCAGTCGATCGAAGTTGGATGAAAAGGAAGAATGCTGAAGATTTTGAGTGTCGCGTTGACGAATTTCTCGACTTCGCTTATGCGCATCCTGCACATGTTGACCTTGATAAGATAAGGTGTCCGTGCGGTAGATGTGAGTTGTTGCACTGGAGAAAAAGAATTGAAGTAAAATGGCATCTTCGTCGGTACGGTTTTATGGGTGGATACACAAGGTGGACGCAGCACGGGGAAACGATAGTATTGTCGTCCAACCTGGCTAGTCAAACTGAAGTTAGGGAGGAGGCACGATATGATTTCCGAGATATGATTATGGATGCTGGGCATGCTAATGTTGACTGGGGTAACGACAGTCCACAACCGCCGAACGAGGGGGCTCATCAGTTTTATGAGTTGTTGAGAGCTGCGGAAGAGCCGCTGTGGGATGGAGCTCCGAAACACACACGGCTGTCTGCGGTTAGTAGGTTATTACAGTTGAAATCAGACCACGGGCTGAGTGAGAAAGGTTTTAACGAGTTTGTTACCTTCATCAAAGAAATACTGCCCGAAAGTGAAAAGCTACCGCCGTCGTACTATGACGCGAAGAAGATGATGAGGAAACTTGGGTTGAGCTATGACCGGATAGATGCGTGCAATAACGATTGTGTATTATTCTGGAAAGAGAATAAGGATTTGTCATTATGTCCAGTATGTGATCATTCGAGGTACAAACCGGACAAAGGGAAGAAGAAAAACATTGCATGGAAGATATTGCGATATTTCCCGGTCACACCACGGCTTCAGAGAATGTACTACTCCTCCAGTACGGCTGAACATATGAGGGCTCACCGTGAGACTCGCAGCAACGATGCCGATGTGCTGACACACCCAGCTGATGGAGAGGCGTGGAAGGAGTTTGACCGCAGGCATCCAGTCTTTGCTCAGGAAGTTCGGAATGTTAGACTTGGTCTGGCAACCGATGGGTTCAACCCTTTCGGTCAGTCTACCACGCCTTACTCCTGTTGGCCTGTTATTATTGTCCCTTACAACCTTCCACCAGGCATGTGCATGAAGAAGCCGTATATGTTCTTGTCGTTGCTTATTCCGGGGCCGAAGAGTCCCGGTAAGGACATAGATGTGTATTTAAGGCCGTTGATTGATGAGTTAAAACAATTATGGAATCATGGAGTCGAAACATATGATGCATCCCTTAAACAAAATTTTCAGATGAGGGCTGCTTTGATGTGGACTATACATGATTTCCCCGCATTGGGAATGACGTGTGGCTGGAGCACACATGGGAAGCTAGCATGCCCTGCTTGTATGGGCGTGAACCCCGGTCATACGTTAAAGCACGGCGGAAAGGCCTCGTGGTTCGGATGTCACCGTAAGCTTTTGCCACCGGGCCATCAGTTTCGTAGGCAGAAGGATAAATTTGACGGGACAATCGAGCGTGAGGTTGTCACACTGGACTACCCATCTGGTGAAGAAGTACTCTCACACCTGGAGGCACTTGATACTGACATACCACACGGTAAGGGTGTGCCGGATCAGAAGATTGCAGGGTTCGGGAAAGAGCACAACTGGAGAAAATTTTGTATCTTCTGGGAGTTAGCCTACTGGAGGACGCTCGTTATCCGAAACAACATGGATGTGATGCATATTGAGAAGAACGTTTTTGATAATGTGTTCAACACAGTGATGAATGTTAAGGGCAAATCGAAAGATCACCTTAAAGCGAGAAGGGATCTACAACAGTTGGGTGTACGCCGTGAATTGCATCCTCGGACAGTCAGTGGGAGGACCATACTTCCGAAAGCACCTTACTGTCTAGACAAGAAACAAGTGGAGAAGGTCTGTCAGTGGGTTAAGAATTTGAAGCTTCCGGATGGGTTTGCGTCCAACATATCTCGTTGTTGCAATGTATCGGAATGCAAGTTCCAAGGGATGAAGAGTCACGACTGCCACGTATTCATGGAGAGATTCATTCCTATTGCCTTCCGGGGACTGTTGCCACGGGTTGTTTGCGAGACTTTGACTGAATTATCTCATTTCTTTCGAGATATATGCTCTTCTACGATCCGGGTGAGTAACATGGAAGTGCTTGAGAAGAACATTGTGGTGACGATTTGCAAGCTGGAGAAAATCTTCCCACCTTCGTTCTTTGATTCAATGGAGCATCTGCCTGTTCACTTGGCATATGAAGCTAAGATGGGTGGACCCGTGCAATATCGGTGGATGTATCCCTTCGAGAGGTAATCCTTAAATTGTTACAGTTGTTCGTTTACACTTAATGCGACATCTGTTATCATTGATATTCCACCTAACTCGATTCGCTAAACTTCTAGGTTCATGTTCCATTTAAAGAAAAAAGTCCGTAATAAGGCTCGGGTTGAGGGCTCAATTGCGGAGGCTTACGTAATGGAAGAACTTGTAAACTTTTGTAGTCAATATTTCGGGCCTGATGTTGGTACAAGGTTAAATCAACTAGGCCGAAATGATCCCGGAGCAAGCACAAATTTGGAAGGGCAATTGTCAATATTCAAGCAGTCAGGTAGTCCGTTCGGCCGAACGTATACTCGATGGCTAACAGATGAAGAGTACAGTGCTGCAACAATATATGCCCTTCTAAATTGCGATGAAGTTTCGGCATTCGTTGAGTAAGTTAAAGTCTTAATTCACTTACATTGCTGTACATAATTGAAAGTGTGTGTTAAGCGAGTTAAATGTATATTGGTTTGCAGTGAGTTCGATGCGGAATCTTTAATCACTGATCCCGCTGGACTTGAATCTCATCGGAAATCACAATTTGTACAGTGGTTCAAAATCCGTGTAAGATTATTTAACGAAATTATATTATGTGTTATATACAGTTCTGTGGCCAATTAGTATACTGATTTATCCTTAATTTTTACCGTCATCTACAATAGGTTCAGTCAATGGATAGACCAGTGGCCTCCTGCTTGAAATTACTAGCCGAAGGCCCTAACAAACAAACATCCTGTTACGGAGGCTATATCATCAACGGGTTTAGGTTTAACGTAAAAGATGATGACCGAACAAAACAAACCCAAAACAGTGGAGTCTTGGTCAACGGCGACTGTTATGCCGAGAATTGCATGGATTTTTACGGAGAGCTAGATGAGATTGTTGAGCTAACATATCTGGGTTCCCAAAACCGCCTGGTAATGTTCAAGTGTACGTGGTTCGATGTCACATGCAGTAGAGGAATCCGTGTTAGCTCTCAAGGGATTGTAGATGTCAATGTCAAGTCAAGACTTGCATCAGACGAGCCCTTTGTGTTTGCTAGTCAAGCTGTACAAGTCTTTTACGCGGAGGACGTCGCCAATCCCAAATCTCATTGGTATACAACTATCAAGTCCAAGAAATTGCCCGTGACATATGACAGTGAGCTAGACTCCTTTCAAGCCGACCAACCACGTGTCTTGTTCCCTGTTGAGGTCAACAACGAGGAGGACGATCTTCCTCTTCCAACAACACTTCTTGTGGGAGAAGAAGTCGTAGATGATGACGCGGAAGATGTTGAAAGTGTTGGAGATGATGTGACCGAGTCTACTGATGAAGAGGATGAATTAGAAGATGAAGAGGACGACGAGTCCCACGAAGAAGAGGGCGACGAGGAAAGTGATGAAGATGATTCGCAAACTGAAAATGATTGACTTGTAATGTTGTAACATCACGGGAAAAATGTAGTAACATTTTAGAACTTGGTGTTTATTGATGTGTTTTTGCACATCCGTTCATATATATATATATATATATATATAGTGCCGATGATGATTTATGCCTAAATTATTGTTTTTCACGTGTTAATGTCTTTGTATATAATCTATATGAAGTCAGATATGGATAGGATACGGGCTATTCGTGGCCGGGCTGGACGCCGAGCTGCTTCCTCCCCGGTTGGTCCCACCTCGTCATTGCCTACTGATGACGAGGCACAGAGTGATCGCGGACAGCCATCGGGGGCCCAGCCCCAGCCGTCGCCGTCACCGTCGCCCCAGCCCCAGCCATCGTCGTCGCCGTCGCCCCAGCCCCAGCTCGAGCCGTTGCCCCAGCCCGACGCAGATTCATCCCACACGCGCGTGCATTCTCCATCTTCCGTGGGTTCTACCTCAGGTATAGTTGATAACGGTGTTTCGTACATTTTCGCTAGCCTTATATTTGAACTGTATTAATGTCTGTGTTTTGTAGGATCTCGACGAGGCCGTGGTCCGACACGCGGGGTACGCATCGACCCCCAGCGTAAACAGAGAGTTACGCTCACGCAGGAGGGCCTGTAAGTACTAAAAATATCACCTCATGCCTTATGTTTAAAATTTTGGGGTGTTAATTTATATTTGAACTGTATTAATTAATTTAATTACTTCTTTGGCAGGATCCTGGAGAATATGGCGAGGACGAAGATCGGCGTTCTTGTGAAGGGCCGATTCTTCGAGCCACGCCTGTACTGGAAGGACTGGGATGCCGCTGCGAGGGAGGCCCTATGGGAGGAGTGGCTGGTACGGTGAAGTATTTTTTTCAGCGTTAGTAAATGTTAAATTACAGTTTGTTTTATGTTGTTAATTTGTGTTATTGAATGCCTTACAGGAGGGGTTCACGTTTGACACGCCTCAGCAGCAGGTACTGGGGCAGCAGGCTTTCTTTGCCTACATCGGCAAGAATTACCGCCGATGGCTCCACGATGCACGGGACCGGGAAGAAGGCGCTGCCCGACGGGTGCCCCGATGACGGACATGACGAGATATCCCCCACATTGGATATCTCACCGTGTATGGGGGGAGATGATAGATCGGTGGGCTGCGGATCCAGGTTGGGACGCCAAGAGTAAGAGCGGGGCTGAGAACAGACAGAACAGAGATCCGACGCACACGGGGGGTCGGTGCCACACGACATCGTCCGACACATGAACGCGGTCGAGCACCCGGATCTGGAGGAGGATGAGGTCATAGCTCTGACCTATACTCAGACGCACGTGCGGAAGAAGGACAAGGACGAGACGCACCGGGCGGGCGACTATATTTCAGATATTGCCCGGCGGATCGATGTGAGTCAATTTATTTAAGTTAATGTTTTTTCTTTCTATCCTCAATGTCTGTTTCGTTAATTAATGCCCTAACATATCGTTAAACCACTATTTTTGCAGGCCTCGTATGAACAGCTAAGGGGGTCCGAGCAGCAGTCCGGACAGCCATCAGCGTCCACTAGTACGGCTGCGAGTACTGGGGGAAGCGATGGCTGGATACGCCGGAGGTCGTGAATCGGCCGAAAGGCCGCATACGCGGCCTGCCTAGCACGACTGCTCGTGCCGTGATAGGAGCGTCCTCACCCCCTGCTGCCCCTCCACAGACACCGGCTCCTCGGCCTCAGTTGGACGACGAGGAGATCCAGCGCATTGCTACAGTGGTGTGCCGGATGATCAGGGAGCAGGGCACTGCTGGACAGGCCGAGCCGGCCCCGGATCAGCAGGATCCAGATCCGGGACTCGGGAACCCCTGATGAGCCCCTTCCCGTGCCCGTTCCTAGCCTCACCCCCCCCCCGCCCCCCGCGCCCGGCTTGTACTCTTCTCCCCTCTCCTAACCGGCTATATCCAGTTCCCGGCTTGTACATGTATGAGTTTTTTTATAATAAATATTTTTTATAATTGATTATATATATTTCTTTCTGTATTGATTATTGCGCGTTGTTGTTGAGAATTGAAAATTGCATTACAGGTCTGGGAAATTGAAAAATAAAAAAAAATAAAATTTTTTTTTTGACTTTTGGCGACGGATTAATTCCGTCGCTAAAGTATTCCTACAATCAATTATTTAGCGACGGAATATTCCGTCGCGAAAATATCAAATCCGTCGTAATTTGACGAAAAAGAAAATAAATTAAAATTCTAAAAATATAATTAGCGACGGAATATCCGTCGCTAATGAAAATAAATACGTTGGTAAAAATTACATATTTAGCGACGGATTTAAAAATTCCGTCGCTAAACTATTAGTGACGGGCTTTTATACGAGGGATATTTAGCGACGGTGAATCCGTCGCTAATTCTTTTAGCGACGGATTACCCCGTCGCTAAAAGCATGTTTTCTTGTAGTGGATAATGACTCAAGTGGAGACGAATGTGGTCTCGATGATAAAGATGCAAATCTATGCTTCATGGCTCAACAAGATGATGAGGTAAATTCTTCATATAATGATGGTGATAGTGATAGAAATTGTTCCAATGATGATAATTGTGATGCTTATGCTCTTTTATATGAATAATCTATGAAATTAGCCAAGAAAATGTGTGCTTTGAAAAAACAAGTGCATGCAACTTCAAAAGAGCATGATGACTTAAAAGGTGAAAATAATGAGTTGCACGCCAAGAATGAATGCATATCTAGCCATTTATATGTGGACCATGTGAATAATGATTTGGTTGAATTGATTGTGAGCACTACTAGCAAAAAACAAATATCTTATGATACTTTGATTCTAGAAAAACAAAATGAAATTTTAAGGCTTGTAATTTGAAAAAATGCCTTGAAAAATTTGTTGATGGTAAAAACTCGTAAGGAGTTTTATCATATTTCTTAGAAATTGTTAATTTATTCAATATGTAACAAGATGATAAAATCGCTTCCCCCCACAAGTTCTCAGGAGCACCGGAATTCAACAACATGGCATTAACCATATCTAATACCGTTCTATTTTTTATTTCGGTAACACCATTTGATTGGGGTGAATAAGGAGGTGTAACTTATAGAATGACCCCATGATCATCACAAAACCTTTTAAAAGAATTATCAGAATACTCTCCACGTTTATCGGATCTAAAGGTCTTAATCATTTTCTTGAGTTGACTTCTGTTTTATAGATTTTGAATTTGCTAAAGACCTCATCCTTAGTTTTAATAAAATAAATGTAAAAGTACTTGAGAAGTCATCTATGAACGTCACAAAGTACTTATTGCCGACTCTAGTTGAAGGTCGATTGGAATCACATACATCACTATGTATGAGTTCTAAGAGATTTGTATTTCTATAGACCAAACTATAAGGTTTCCTTGGTTTCTTTGCTTGTACACAAATCTCATATTTATGCTTAAGATCTATAAATTTCCTTGGAAGTAGACATAGATTCATCAATTTTTGAATTTTCCCAAAGCTTAGATGACATGACCTAACCTTTTATGCCAAACATTACTTGTTTAAACATTAAAAACCAAAGAGTAATTTTGATCAAACTTGTTCATACACTCAACTTAAATTATCCATCACATACATAACCTTTACCAACAAATACTTTATTCTTAGTTATTACAACTTTATGGACTCCTATACAACCTTGTATCCATGTTGTACTAAGGAGGACTCGCTAACTAAATTCCTTCTAACATCGGGAACATGCCACACATCATTAAGGCTTAAAGCCTTTCCCGAGGTCAGCTTTAGATTAACCTTTCCAAATCCTAGCACTTGTGCACTAGTATTATTTGCTAGCATCACGCTTCCTCCACTTGTGTTCTTGTAAGATTTGAACAAAGTATGATTACAACAAACATGGATGTTAGCTCCCGAATTTAACCACCAATCATCTATTTGGTAGGTACAATTTACTAAGAGAGGTTAATGATCAAACCTAAGAGGAGGTTCACCATCCACTAACATACTCACTCGGGCATTTGATTACTAGGCTTGGACTTGTGCTCCTCCGTCTTTCTATACAAACAATCCTTGCATTTGCGGTTCATTCTCCCACAAACGAAGCATGGCTTGAGCACCTTCTTTCCTTTGCTCTTATTGTCCCCATTGTTATTATGGTATCGAAAATGGTTAGATTGGTGATGCCCCCCACGATTATAGTTAGGGTTATGACCATTATTGTGGTGGTTATGATTGTTGTGACCATTTCTAGAACCATTATCCCTTGGGTTGAAATGATTAGGAGTGTCTGACTCTTTGACATTTTCCATGAGGTTAACCATGGCTACCATAGAATTAGATTGTTGGTTCTCCAACCTATGCTTTTCCTCTACCCTTAAAGTATTCAAGGCTTGGGTCAAAGTTAAAACTCCTTGTCTATGCCTAAGGGACTTAGCAAAATCTGACCAAGAGGGTGGCAATTTGTCAATGAGGCAAGAAACCGTAAAGTCCACTAAACCTACTCCATTTCATCTCGACAAGCCTTAGATAGTCTAGGAATTCATGGACTTGCTCATTTATAGTTTTCAATCTACCATGACAAACTTATATATCGTTCTACATCGGCATCAT
>JAVXUO010003167.1:0-195807 GCA_033065855.1 Escallonia rubra | reverse complement strand
TAATTGAACCCTAAATTGAATGCCCTAATCGAACCGAACCCTAAATGAAACTAATTGAACCCTAAATTGAATGCCCTAATACAATCGAACCCTAAATTGAAATAATTCAAGCGCATCGGATATGTGAATTTTGAACATTTTTTTCCCATTTGAACATTGATCATTTGTTTGATAATTTTAGGTTGTTAATTGTGCGTTTTAGAATTGTGATTATTGATCGATGATTTTAGGTTATTAGCTGTGCATTTGAAGTAATTGCGATTATTAATTGATGATTTTAGATTGTTAGTTGTGCATTGAGCATTTGAGATATTGAGATTATTGACGGAGGATGGGACTCAATTGGATTGAATGTGTGATTTTTGTTAATTTTTATTGCATTGAGCATTTGAGAATTGAGAATTGAGATTGTTGATGGAGGATGGGACCCAATTGGATTGAGATACCTGTTAGTTAGCGCAGACACGGACACCACGTCTGATCTACGGTGTCCGACATTTAAAAAATAAATTAACGTATGCCGATGTGTCTGGAGGTGCGTGTCGGTGAGCGTCGGACACGTGTCCAAAGGCGTCGGACACGTGTCGGTATGTGTCGGACACGTGTCCGGAGGTGTCAGACACGTATCGGACACCATATCGACACCCTATATGAGGTGTCAGACACGTATCGGACACCATATCGACACCCTATATGAGGTGTCGGAATTGAGATTGTTGACGGAGGATGAGACCCAATTGGATTGAGATACATGTTAGTTAGCGCAGACACGGACACCACGTTTGATCGACGGTGTCCAGCATTTAAAAAACAAATTAACGTATGCCGATGTGTCTGGAGGTGCGTGTCGGTGGGCGTCGGACACGTGTCCGGAGGCGTCGGACACGTCCAGAGGCGTCGGACACGCGTCGGTATGTGTCGGACACGTGTCCGGAGGTGTCAGACACGTATCGGACACCATATCGACACCCTATATGAGGTGTCGGAATTGAGGTTGTTGAATGTGCATTAAATTTAGGTTAGTTAGGTTAATGCGACATTTTTAGCATGCACCCCCTGGAATCTAATCGTGGCTCCAGCACTGGCTATAATTAGCCCTAATTAGTCCTGATTAACAATATTTTAGTAAATCAATTAACCCTAATTAGCTCTAACGAGCCTAATTAGTTTTAATTAACCCTAAGAACCTGATGAAATTCAAATTAGCTGTAATTACCCCAAATTAGCCCAAATGAACCCAATTATGCGCATATTGATTGTAGTTAGCCTAATTAGTCATAATTTGCACTAACATAACCCAATTACGCCTAATTAGCGCTAGTTAGGACTAATCAACACTACTCGGCACCATCAAAATCCTAATTAGGACTAAATAACCCTAATTAGTCATAATCAACCCTAATTAGCTATAATTATTCGAAACTAGCCCTCATTAACATTAATTAGCTCTAACATAACCCAATTAAGCCTAATTAGCCCTAATTAGGACTAATCATCACTACTCGGCACAATTAAACCCTAATTAGTCATAATCAACCCTAATTAGCTATAATTATCCGAAACTAGCCCTCATTAACATTAATTAGCCCTAACATAACCCAATTAAGCCTAATTAGCCCTAATTAGGACTAATCAGCACTACTCGGCACAATTAAACCCTAATTAGGACTAAATAACTCTAATTAGTCCTAATCAACCCTAGTCAGCTATAATTATCCGAAACTATCCCTCATTAACATTAATTAGCCCTAACATAACCCAATTAAGCCTAATTAGCCCTAATTAGGACTAATCATCACTACTCGGCACAATTAAACCCTAATTAGTCATAATCAACCCTAATTAGCTATAATTATCCGAAACTAGCCCTCATTAACATTAATTAGCCCTAACATAACCCAATTAAGCCTAATTAGCCCTAATTAGGACTAATCAGCACTACTCGGCACAATTAAACCCTAATTAGGACTAAATAACTCTAATTAGTCCTAATCAACCCTAGTCAGCTATAATTATCCGAAACTATCCCTCATTAACATTAATTAGCCCTAACATAACCCAATTAAGCCCAATTAGCCCTAATTAGGACTAATCATCACTACTCGGCACAATTAAACCCTAATTAGGACTAAATAACCCTAATTAGTCCTAATCAACCCTAATCAGCTATAATTAATAATCGTAATTAACCCTAATAACCCAGTTAGCCCTAATTAGCCCTTGTACATCCCATAATTACTCCATGTTGCCCAGAGATGGTTCAATTACTCGTTGTTTACAAACCCTGCCTTCTTTATATTAATTGTTGTTTTGAGAAGTCCATTGGCAACGAGATGGTTCAACTCGTTGCCAACAAGTTCTATTTAATGTGGAATTGGTAACATATGCAACGATCATTCTGCAGTTTTGATATTTCGAAAAGATTCTTGCATATCTTATCAATTTCTGAACACATGCATGCATAGAAACCCTTAGTTCCCGTTCAAAGGTACTCATTACAAAGTAATGCCTTGTAATGAGCCTTTGGATGTCCAGTTTGGAAAAGCTAATTGTTTATAAAACAGTATTTTGACTCATGCTTTATGTTCTATGTCGTGGATATTTGGTACACGTTCTCGTGTGTTTCTCCGGGTGCATACAGATCTGGTGTTCTAACATCCGTCAAACCTTCCTGAGCAAGGTTAGATGAATGTTAGAACACCTAATCGATGTGGTGTACTTGGAGAAATGCGGGGAGGTGCTGCCGAATTTTCCACAGACATCGGACTAAGCATGAGTTATTCACTGTTTTATAAACATGTGCTTTTCTGAATGGGATAGGACCACTACCTGTTCAAGAGTGGAGGGGAAATATGTAGACATGTTGTAACATTCATGCATTGATATTTACATCGGCAATGCCTAATCACTGGTCATTATTGAAGGTGGTATACAGTACGATAATTCAGTCGTCATGTCAGTCGATCGAAGTTGGATGAAAAGGAAGAATGCTGAAGATTTTGAGTGTCGCGTTGACGAATTTCTCGACTTCGCTTATGCGCATCCTGCACATGTTGACCTTGATAAGATAAGGTGTCCGTGCGGTAGATGTGAGTTGTTGCACTGGAGAAAAAGAATTGAAGTAAAATGGCATCTTCGTCGGTACGGTTTTATGGGTGGATACACAAGGTGGACGCAGCACGGGGAAACGATAGTATTGTCGTCCAACCTGGCTAGTCAAACTGAAGTTAGGGAGGAGGCACGATATGATTTCCGAGATATGATTATGGATGCTGGGCATGCTAATGTTGACTGGGGTAACGACAGTCCACAACCGCCGAACGAGGGGGCTCATCAGTTTTATGAGTTGTTGAGAGCTGCGGAAGAGCCGCTGTGGGATGGAGCTCCGAAACACACACGGCTGTCTGCGGTTAGTAGGTTATTACAGTTGAAATCAGACCACGGGCTGAGTGAGAAAGGTTTTAACGAGTTTGTTACCTTCATCAAAGAAATACTGCCCGAAAGTGAAAAGCTACCGCCGTCGTACTATGACGCGAAGAAGATGATGAGGAAACTTGGGTTGAGCTATGACCGGATAGATGCGTGCAATAACGATTGTGTATTATTCTGGAAAGAGAATAAGGATTTGTCATTATGTCCAGTATGTGATCATTCGAGGTACAAACCGGACAAAGGGAAGAAGAAAAACATTGCATGGAAGATATTGCGATATTTCCCGGTCACACCACGGCTTCAGAGAATGTACTACTCCTCCAGTACGGCTGAACATATGAGGGCTCACCGTGAGACTCGCAGCAACGATGCCGATGTGCTGACACACCCAGCTGATGGAGAGGCGTGGAAGGAGTTTGACCGCAGGCATCCAGTCTTTGCTCAGGAAGTTCGGAATGTTAGACTTGGTCTGGCAACCGATGGGTTCAACCCTTTCGGTCAGTCTACCACGCCTTACTCCTGTTGGCCTGTTATTATTGTCCCTTACAACCTTCCACCAGGCATGTGCATGAAGAAGCCGTATATGTTCTTGTCGTTGCTTATTCCGGGGCCGAAGAGTCCCGGTAAGGACATAGATGTGTATTTAAGGCCGTTGATTGATGAGTTAAAACAATTATGGAATCATGGAGTCGAAACATATGATGCATCCCTTAAACAAAATTTTCAGATGAGGGCTGCTTTGATGTGGACTATACATGATTTCCCCGCATTGGGAATGACGTGTGGCTGGAGCACACATGGGAAGCTAGCATGCCCTGCTTGTATGGGCGTGAACCCCGGTCATACGTTAAAGCACGGCGGAAAGGCCTCGTGGTTCGGATGTCACCGTAAGCTTTTGCCACCGGGCCATCAGTTTCGTAGGCAGAAGGATAAATTTGACGGGACAATCGAGCGTGAGGTTGTCACACTGGACTACCCATCTGGTGAAGAAGTACTCTCACACCTGGAGGCACTTGATACTGACATACCACACGGTAAGGGTGTGCCGGATCGGAAGATTGCAGGGTTCGGGAAAGAGCACAACTGGAGAAAATTTTGTATCTTCTGGGAGTTAGCCTACTGGAGGACGCTCGTTATCCGAAACAACATGGATGTGATGCATATTGAGAAGAACGTTTTTGATAATGTGTTCAACACAGTGATGAATGTTAAGGGCAAATCGAAAGATCACCTTAAAGCGAGAAGGGATCTACAACAGTTGGGTGTACGCCGTGAATTGCATCCTCGGACAGTCAGTGGGAGGACCATACTTCCGAAAGCACCTTACTGTCTAGACAAGAAACAAGTGGAGAAGGTCTGTCAGTGGGTTAAGAATTTGAAGCTTCCGGATGGGTTTGCGTCCAACATATCTCGTTGTTGCAATGTATCGGAATGCAAGTTCCAAGGGATGAAGAGTCACGACTGCCACGTATTCATGGAGAGATTCATTCCTATTGCCTTCCGGGGACTGTTGCCACGGGTTGTTTGCGAGACTTTGACTGAATTATCTCATTTCTTTCGAGATATATGCTCTTCTACGATCCGGGTGAGTAACATGGAAGTGCTTGAGAAGAACATTGTGGTGACGATTTGCAAGCTGGAGAAAATCTTCCCACCTTCGTTCTTTGATTCAATGGAGCATCTGCCTGTTCACTTGGCATATGAAGCTAAGATGGGTGGACCCGTGCAATATCGGTGGATGTATCCCTTCGAGAGGTAATCCTTAAATTGTTACAGTTGTTCGTTTACACTTAATGCGACATCTGTTATCATTGATATTCCACCTAACTCGATTCGCTAAACTTCTAGGTTCATGTTCCATTTAAAGAAAAAAGTCCGTAATAAGGCTCGGGTTGAGGGCTCAATTGCGGAGGCTTACGTAATGGAAGAACTTGTAAACTTTTGTAGTCAATATTTCGGGCCTGATGTTGGTACAAGGTTAAATCAACTAGGCCGAAATGATCCCGGAGCAAGCACAAATTTGGAAGGGCAATTGTCAATATTCAAGCAGTCAGGTAGTCCGTTCGGCCGAACGTATACTCGATGGCTAACAGATGAAGAGTACAGTGCTGCAACAATATATGCCCTTCTAAATTGCGATGAAGTTTCGGCATTCGTTGAGTAAGTTAAAGTCTTAATTCACTTACATTGCTGTACATGATTGAAAGTGTGTGTTAAGCGAGTTAAATGTATATTGGTTTGCAGTGAGTTCGATGCGGAATCTTTAATCACTGATCCCGCTGGACTTGAATCTCATCGGAAATCACAATTTGTACAGTGGTTCAAAATCCGTGTAAGATTATTTAATGAAATTATATTATGTGTTATATACAGTTCTGTGGCCAATTAGTATACTGATTTATCCTTAATTTTTACCGTCATCTACAATAGGTTCAGTCAATGGATAGACCAGTGGCCTCCTGCTTGAAATTACTAGCCGAAGGCCCTAACAAACAAACATCCTGTTACGGAGGCTATATCATCAACGGGTTTAGGTTTAACGTAAAAGATGATGACCGAACAAAACAAACCCAAAACAGTGGAGTCTTGGTCAACGGCGACTGTTATGCCGAGAATTGCATGGATTTTTACGGAGAGCTAGATGAGATTGTTGAGCTAACATATCTGGGTTCCCAAAACCGCCTGGTAATGTTCAAGTGTACGTGGTTCGATGTCACATGCAGTAGAGGAATCCGTGTTAGCTCTCAAGGGATTGTAGATGTCAATGTCAAGTCAAGACTTGCATCAGACGAGCCCTTTGTGTTTGCTAGTCAAGCTGTACAAGTCTTTTACGCGGAGGACGTCGCCAATCCCAAATCTCATTGGTATACAACTATCAAGTCCAAGAAATTGCCCGTGACATATGACAGTGAGCTAGACTCCTTTCAAGCCGACCAACCACGTGTCTTGTTCCCTGTTGAGGTCAACAACGAGGAGGACGATCTTCCTCTTCCAACAACACTTCTTGTGGGAGAAGAAGTCGTAGATGATGACGCGGAAGATGTTGAAAGTGTTGGAGATGATGTGACCGAGTCTACTGATGAAGAGGATGAATTAGAAGATGAAGAGGACGACGAGTCCCACGAAGAAGAGGGCGACGAGGAAAGTGATGAAGATGATTCGCAAACTGAAAATGATTGACTTGTAATGTTGTAACATCACGGGAAAAATGTAGTAACATTTTAGAACTTGGTGTTTATTGATGTGTTTTTGCACATCCGTTCTATATATATATATATATATATATATATATATATATATATATATATATATATAGTGCTGATGATGATTTATGCCTAAATTATTGTTTTTCACGTGTTAATGTCTTTGTATATAATCTATATGAAGTCAGATATGGATAGGATACGGGCTATTCGTGGCCGGGCTGGACGCCGAGCTGCTTCCTCCTCGGTTGGTCCCACCTAGTCATTGCCTACTGATGACGAGGCACAGAGTGATCGCAGACAGCCATCGGGGGCCCAGCCCTAGCCGTCGCCGTCACCGTCGCCCCAACCCCAGCCCCAGCCGTCGCCCCAGCCCCAGCTCGAGTCGTTGCCCCAGCCCGACGCAGATTTATCCCACACGCGCGTGCATTCTCCATCTTCCGTGGGTTCTACCTCAGGTATAGTTGATAACGGTGTTTCGTACATTTTCGCTAGCCTTATATTTGAACTGTATTAATGTCTGTGTTTTGTAGGATCTCGACGAGGCCGTGGTCCGACACGCGGGGTACGCATCGACCCCCAGCGTAAACAGAGAGTTACGCTCACGCAGGAGGGCCTGTAAGTACTAAAAATATCACCTCATGCCTTATGTTTAAAATTTTGGGGTGTTAATTTATATTTGAACTGTATTAATTAATTTAATTACTTCTTTGGCAGGATCCTGGAGAATATGGCGAGGACGAAGATCGGCGTTCTTGTGAAGGGCCGATTCTTCGAGCCACGCCTGTACTGGAAGGACTGGGATGCCGCTGCGAGGGAGGCCCTATGGGAGGAGTGGCTGGTACGGTGAAGTATTTTTTTCAGCGTTAGTAAATGTTAAATTACAGTTTGTTTTATGTTGTTAATTTGTGTTATTGAATGCCTTACAGGAGGGGTTCACGTTTGACACGCCTCAGCAGCAGGTACTGGGGCAGCAGGCTTTCTTTGCCTACATCGGCAAGAATTACCGCCGATGGCTCCACGATGCACGGGACCGGGCAAAGAAGGCGCTGCCCACGGGTGCCCCGATGACGGACATGACGAGATATCCCCCACATTGGATATCTCACCGTGTATGGGGGGAGATGATAGATCGGTGGGCTGCGGATCCAGGTTGGGACGCCAAGAGTAAGAGCGGGGCTGAGAACAGACAGAACAGAGATCCGACGCACACGGGGGGTCGGTGCCACACGACATCGTCCGACACATGAACGCGGTCGAGCACCCGGATCTGGAGGAGGATGAGGTCATAGCTCTGACCTATACTCAGACGCACGTGCGGAAGAAGGACAAGGACGAGACGCACCGGGCGGGCGACTATATTTCAGATATTGCCCGGCGGATCGATGTGAGTCAATTTATTTAATTTAATGTTTTTTCTTTCTATCCTCAATGTCTGTTTCGTTAATTAATGCCCTAACATATCGTTAAACCACTATTTTTGCAGGCCTCGTATGAACAGCTAAGGGGGTCCGAGCAGCAGTCCGGACAGCCATCAGCGTCCACTAGTACGGCTGCGAGTACTGGGGGGTTGAAGCGATGGCTGGATACGCCGAAGGTCGTGAATCGGCCGAAAGGCCGCATACGCGGCCTGCCTAGCACGACTGCTCGTGCTGTGATAGGAGCGTCCTCACCCCCTGCTGCCCCTCCACAGACACCGACTCATCGGCCTCAGTTGGACGACGAGGAGATCCAGCGCATTGCTACAGTGGTGTGCCGGATGATTAGGGAGCAGGGCACTGCTGGACAGGCCGAGCCGGCCCCGGATCAGCAGGATCCAGATCCAGGACTCAAGAACCCCTGATGAGCCCCTTCCCGTGCCCGTTCCTAGCTCCCCCCCCCCCGCCCCCCGTGCCCGGCTTGTACTCTTCTCCCCTCTCCTAACCGGCTATATCCAGTTCCCGGCTTGTACATATATGAGTTTTTTTTATAATAAATATTTTTTATAATTGATTATATATATTTCTTTCTGTATTGATTATTGCGCGTTGTTGTTGAGAATTGAAAATTGTATTACAGGTCTGGGTAATCAAAAAATAAAAAAAATTCAAAATTTTTTTTGACTTTTGGCGACGGATTAATTCCGTCGCTAAAGTATTCCTACAATCAGTTATTTAGCGACGGAATATTCCGTCGCGAAAATATCAAATCCGTCGCTAATTTGACAAAAAAGAAAATAAATTAAAATTCTAAAAATATAATTCGCGACAGAATATCCGTCGCTAATGAAAATAAATCCGTCGGTAAAAATGACATATTTAGCGACGGATTTAAAAATTCCGTCGCTAAACTATTAGTGACGGGCTTTTATACGAGGGATATTTAGCGATGGTGAATCCGTCGCTAATTCTTTTAGCGACGGATTTCCCCGTCGCTAAAAGCCTGTTTTCTTGTAGTGGATAATGACTCAAGTGGAGACGAATGTGGTCTCGATGATAAAGATGCAAATCTATGCTTCATGGCTCAACAAGATGATGAGGTAAATTCTTCATATAATGATGGTGATAGTGATAGAAATTGTTCCAATGATGATAATTGTGATGCTTATGCTCTTTTATATGAATAATCTATGAAATTAGCCAAGAAAATGTGTGCTTTGAAAAAACAAGTGCATGCAACTTCAAAAGAGCATGATGACTTAAAAGGTGAAAATAATGAGTTGCACGCCAAGAATGAATGCATATCTAGCCATTTATATGTGGACCATGTGAATAATGATTTGGTTGAATTGATTGTGAGCACTACTAGCAAAAAACAAATATCTTATGATACTTTGATTCTAGAAAAACAAAATGAAATTTTAAGGCTTGTAATTTGAAAAAATGCCTTGAAAAATTTGTTGATGGTAAAAAAAACTCGTAAGGAGTTTTATCATATTTCTTAGAAATTGTTAATTTATTCAATATGTAACAAGATGATAAAATCGCTTCCCCCACAAGTTCTCAGGAGCACCGGAATTCAACAACATGGCATTAACCATATCTAATACCGTTCTATTTTTTATTTCGGTAACACCATTTGATTGGGGTGAATAAGGAGGTGTAACTTATAGAATGACCCCATGATCATCACAAAACCTTTTAAAAGAATTATCAGAATACTCTCCACGTTTATCGGATCTAAAGGTCTTAATCATTTTCTTGAGTTGACTTCTGTTTTATAGATTTTGAATTTGCTAAAGACCTCATCCTTAGTTTTAATAAAATAAATGTAAAAGTACTTGAGAAGTCATCTATGAACGTCACAAAGTACTTATTGCCGACTCTAGTTGAAGGTCGATTGGAATCACATACATCACTATGTATGAGTTCTAAGAGATTTGTATTTCTATAGACCAAACTATAAGGTTTCCTTGGTTTCTTTGCTTGTACACAAATCTCATATTTATGCTTAAGATCTATAAATTTCCTTGGAAGTAGACATAGATTCATCAATTTTTGAATTTTCCCAAAGCTTAGATGACATGACCTAACCTTTTATGCCAAACATTACTTGTTTAAACATTAAAAACCAAAGAGTAATTTTGATCAAACTTGTTCATACACTCAACTTAAATTATCCATCACATACATAACCTTTACCAACAAATACTTTATTCTTAGTTATTACAACTTTATGGACTCCTATACAACCTTGTATCCATGTTGTACTAAGGAGGACTCGCTAACTAAATTCCTTCTAACATCGGGAACATGCCACACATCATTAAGGCTTAAAGCCTTTCCCGAGGTCAGCTTTAGATTAACCTTTCCAAATCCTAGCACTTGTGCACTAGTATTATTTGCTAGCATCACGCTTCCTCCACTTGTGTTCTTGTAAGATTTGAACAAAGTATGATTACAACAAACATGGATGTTAGCTCCCGAATTTAACCACCAATCATCTATTTGGTAGGTACAATTTACTAAGAGAGGTTAATGATCAAACCTAAGAGGAGGTTCACCATCCACTAACATACTCACTCGGGCATTTGATTACTAGGCTTGGACTTGTGCTCCTCCGTCTTTCTATACAAACAATCCTTGCATTTGCGGTTCATTCTCCCACAAACGAAGCATGGCTTGAGCACCTTCTTTCCTTTGCTCTTATTGTCCCCATTGTTATTATGGTATCGAAAATGGTTAGATTGGTGATGCCCCCCACGATTATAGTTAGGGTTATGACCATTATTGTGGTGGTTATGATTGTTGTGACCATTTCTAGAACCATTATCCCTTGGGTTGAAATGATTAGGAGTGTCTGACTCTTTGACATTTTCCATGAGGTTAACCATGGCTACCATAGAATTAGATTGTTGGTTCTCCAACCTATGCTTTTCCTCTACCCTTAAAGTATTCAAGGCTTGGGTCAAAGTTAAAACTCCTTGTCTATGCCTAAGGGACTTAGCAAAATCTGACCAAGAGGGTGGCAATTTGTCAATGAGGCAAGAAACCGTAAAGTCCACTAAACCTACTCCATTTCATCTCGACAAGCCTTAGATAGTCTAGGAATTCATGGACTTGCTCATTTATAGTTTTCCAATCTACCATGACAAACTTATATATCGTTCTACATCGGCATCATCTATACCATATTCCACTTCTAAGGCATTCCATAGATCCTTAGCCTTTGCGGTAGTGCAATACATGTCATACAGACGTTCGAAAAGAGCACTGCGGATCCTATTGAGGCAATGGTACTCAATTTGATAAAGGGTATACCAAGAAGAGGTAGAACTGATACTAGACTCATTCGGCTCCTCAGTGGCTGAAATCAGCCCCAACACAGTAAGCCAATACCTCATTTGATTTTTCCATCTCTTAAAGTTGAGGCGATTAAAGTTCTCCAGTTCAACAGTGTGGGCTTCCTCCAATGGTTCCATTAGGGATTACAAGGACAAAGGATAATTCAACTACAAAATTGTTAACTGTAATCTCAATATGTAGTTCTACAGTTGTGGCAACTTATTGTTAACCTATGGGTATAGATTCGTTATTTTGATGATTCCAAGATTAAATCTAACTAAGTTACTAAGCATGATTTTAGGAAATATCAAAGTGTGGACATCTCATTGGATGAAGACTTTGGACTTCGACAAGGTTTTCATTTTCTTTGTAATCATTCTTAAGCTAAGTTTTCTTAAAGATCTAACAGAAAATCAAAGAGCACAAAAACCAAGAAGCATTGACTATCAAGTTGCTTTCAATTCGAATAAAACTTTTCATTTGTTTGAATCCATCAGAAACTTCAAAGTTTTGTCAAATTTTCATTCGAAAGATTCTTTAAACCTTCAACCGATTACATCAGTAGTATTTATCTGGATCTAAAATCTTTTTCATTCAAAAGATATATCAACCTTCTTGGTTAAGTTCTTTAAGATTCAGATCTTCCCAGCTAAGAAAGCTTAGCTCACTTGTTTTCATTGTAATATCTACTCTTTGAGGAATGTGAACTGTATTTCAGTTGTAATCTTCATTTCACTGTAATTGTTGGAAATCATGAAGAGGTTTTGAAGCTGTACTGATGTTTGAGCTAGCACCCGAAGCTAGCTGATTAGTGGAAGGCTCGAGTAGGTCTCTCTTGTGTGGAATGCTCGAGGACTGGAAGTAGGCAGGTAGGGCCGAACCAGTATAAATCTGTGTGTCGTTCTTTGATTACAATTATCTTGAGAGTTAAGTTTTTGAATTCCTACTTAGATCTGTAAACACCCATTCAACCCCCCTCCCCTCGGTGTATTTAGGGACCTACACTTATTTCAAGAGAAACTGATAAATAAGAAGAAGCGCTGCCACTGTTATTTTCAAAATCAAACTGAAATTTTAGTTCATTGCTTTTTAAAAAATGGGTTTTAACACTTGTAGTGGCTCCTTAAAGGAAAATAATGTTGGCTTTGTCAAAATGGAAATACAAACTATGGTTTCAAAATTATAACATGCACCATTTCAAAGGCCTTAAAATAGATTGCTTTATAGGAAAATGACATATAGCCAGTACATATACCATTCACAGGAATTATGAAGCAACATGTATGCAAATGCAATAAAATAGAATAAGTAAGATAATGGAAGTAATGTCTTAGAAACCTTTTCACAAAACTGGACAAAGGCTAAGAAGATGAATGCATACTGTGGTTGCTTGAATCAAAGGCAAACAGATAACCCAAATGGTGGGAAGAAAATGCGGCAAGTAACAGACTAAACTAACTTTGTTCAAAACTACTAAACTAACTTTGTTCAACAGCGATTTTAAACTTTTAATTAAAAACATAATTTTGAAACTAAAAGTCTAATGAAACTGTAATGACAATAACCAAAATTTGATTTGTAAGTATGCAATCACATAGCATATATATATATATATATATATATATATATATATATATATATATATATATATATTAAAAATTGATAAATAATTAAAGTGAAAAGAACCATTGGTAAGCTTTGCCTGGTCCTAACACCTTAGCCCAGGACAAAGTTATATGGACATTGATTGCTAGCAAACAATTCACTATTAAGTCTACTTGGAAAGACATTAGAACAAGAGCTGCAAATACCCCCCATGGTGGAAAGTATAATGGTTTCCAGGACACATGCCAAGGTGCTCAATGATACTATGGCTGCTATGGAATTGAGGAATAAGAATTAAATCCAAGCTGAAATCCTGGAATATAATGCAAGATGATACATGTGTTCTATGTTCAGTATCTCCTGAAAATGAGGATCATATATTTTGGCAATGGTCTTATACCTGGAGCCTATGGGAAATGGTTCTAAACAAACTACAAGTTAGCAGCAGACCAAGCTCATGGAGGCATATGGTGGAGTATACTTGTAAATATTTCAGAGGGAAAAGCTTCAGAGCCAAATTATGCAAATTGTTAGTTGCAGCTACATGTTATGGGGTGTGGCAAGAAAGGAATGCAAGAGTATTCACCAATCAAGGCTCTTCTACACAGGGATGTCTATTTGTGATACAACAATGGATGAGATATAGAGTCTATAGTTGGAACAAAGCCCTATCTAATGCTACGAATCAAGCACTTT
Source organism: Escallonia rubra (assembly GCA_033065855.1). Classification (NCBI taxonomy): domain Eukaryota; kingdom Viridiplantae; phylum Streptophyta; class Magnoliopsida; order Escalloniales; family Escalloniaceae; genus Escallonia; species Escallonia rubra. The sequence goes on along the minus strand of JAVXUO010003167.1, from coordinate 182,108 downwards.
GCTCTGATGGGGAATAGATTCACAAATATTGGTGTTTTAGTTTGGTGGAAAAGAGAGGATGATAGTGTATAAAAGGATAAAAACTCTGTACATATGTACATATTTTGAATAGAAATACAATGGGACCTTTTACCCACACACAAAAAAAAAAAAAGAACTGATGGCCTGTGAGAGACGCGGATGAAATTTGTTGACTTGAAATCGTTGTTGTCTTCCTTCATACAGGTTCTAACAAGGAACAATGATCCAAGATCTAACCCCAAAGGCTCGCAGGGCGTCTCCTCTGATAACACGACTACATGAAGACTTTTGAACCCATCCGATCAATTGCCCACAAAAATAGATGTCACCAAGTATATAGTAAAGTAAAGGGTTAAACACACGTAGGTACCCTGGAACTACCACAAACCAAAGTTTAATTTTTACACATAAGGGCCTATAACTCCAAATTTGCAATAAGTAAGTACATCCATCCACATTCCTAACGAGCCAGACTTTTCTGTCAGGGGCAATTTCGTCAACCAACTTTAGCTTTTTCAAACCCTACAATTAGTAACTCCTCGCCGCCGTCCACTCCTCTCCCTCCCCCTATTCATCCTCCTCTGCTAATTTCACACATCACAATCAACCACCGACGGCGACACTCTCTGGCAGCATACTCAAGCGACAACGCCGACACTCTCCGGCAGCATACTCAAGCCACAACATCGACAACTACATCCTGCAAACCATGTCGGCAACTGCCCATGTCGCCGCCATCCACGACCAACACCGCTTGCGACCACGACGTTAACTGTCCCTGCCATCGGTGGCCATCACCACGATCCACCATGCCGGCCTCTACCTCCCCTAGAATGACCCCCTCTATTTCCACACTTTCGCCCCCCGGCAACGGCCCTTGTAACCGCTCTCCCATTTACCCCGACCTACCCGTCGGTAACCAAGTCCCCACGAATCCATAATCACAGCGGCACATCCACGGTCGCCGACCATCACCAATCCCACGAGCCCAGTGGCCACCGGCGACATCATCCGAAGAATTAAATAATATCTGCCACCCAAGACCACCCGCAACCACATCAAGAAACCCACGACCACCAACCGCCACAGATCCACCACAGATCCTGATTACCAAATGGCACCACCGCAACACCCTCCGATAACGACCATCCACTGCTCGACACCTCATCGGAGCCCGACACCTCATCCCTCCCCGGCGTCCTCACCAACCACCTCTCGCTAGCTGACTCCGAATTCAAACTAGGACCCATCATCGACACCGCGGCCTCCAAGAACCTCGAGATCGTAGCTCATCTCCCACGGCTACCCCCACGGCGAGGCCGATCCCGCTGCCGGTTCTGAGAATCAGTTTTTGGGTTCTAAATATTAATGGATTACGGTTCCAAAAATCAAGGAATTTTACAATAAAAAATCAAATATGACTTCCCAAAAATGCCCCTGACAGAAAGGCCTGGATCGTTAAGAATGTGGACGGATGTACTTACTTATTGCAAATTTGGAGTTACAGGTCCTTATGTGTAAAAATTAAACTTTGGGACCCTTAAGTGAGACTTTGTGGTAGTTCCAGGGTACCTACGTGTATTTAACCCTAAAGTAAAAAACCAGAAAATGATAGTTCTTATAAGTGTTTATTTCTACTACAATCCCTTTATTTATAGGGAGTGAAAAGAAATTAAAGAAGAGTCACAACTCTTAGCACCAAAATAAATTAAATTTAAATTAATGGTAGTCTTGAAACTTCCAACAAAAAGGTCATTAAAAGCCACTAAATTGATCTCTAGAAAATTAGTTTGGGGAACTCAGTTTAATGCTTTTCGAAATGGAAGCCTTACTCAAACTGCTACATAAGCAGATTGCAGTGTTGAATTAAAATGGTGGTTGCAATAGTGATGGGTTTGTAGTTAGTTGTAATCAATTGAAAATGGTGGTTCGTAGTTGATTGAAAATGGTGATTTGCAACTGGTGTTGGAATTGGGGTTACAGTGGCAGTGGGTTTGCTGTTGGCTTTGCAATTGGTTGCCATGTTAGAGTAGGCGTTCCAGTGTCATAGGGGATTTGCAATTGGCATTTGGATGATGGTTGCAGTGATGATATGTTGATGGTGTTAGTGCTATGGTGGTGGTTATGGATGGTGGTGCTATAGTGACGAAGTCGGCAAGATAATCTTATCCGACCTGTAATCTCTTTTGGTCCAAATGTAGGATAAGATTAGCTTGTCCACCTTTATCTGACATGATATATTATCTTATCTTATCCACCCTTATCTTTTCCTATTCCACTGAATAATTTGGAAGCCAAACATAGCCTTGGTTGTAACATCCCGGAATTTTCGGAACGTTTACATTCACTCAATCTAATCCTCAATTGTTCAATCAATACAACCCACTCAGGATAACCCAACCACATTCATATCAAAGCACTACAATTCATCAATTTTCTTAACAAACAGTTCTTATCACAAAACAATTGTAAAGTACATAGTTTATTATGTTATGCATTGGTTCCCTCGCACGGGCTTAAATAACAATTAATAAAAAAAGCTAAGCTATTCCACAATTAACCTCATTGGTTCTGAACTCTTACTGACGATTTCTTCCTTAAGAAGGGAACATAAAAAGGGAGTGAGCTTTCGAGAGTTCAGTAAAGTCGCTCAAAAATATAGAAAAAAAATACAAACGGTAATCAGATTCACTTCAAAATGATAAGGGAAGAGATTCAACTCAATCCCTAAAACATATATAGAGACAAACAATTTCAATCACACTGAAACGGTGCAGATGATATTGAACATGAGTATAATGCAAAGCCACACAGGCAGTGCAGGGTATTCACTTAGCAAAGCCACAAAGGCGATGCTCAATAACACTGTGGATACATATGCATATGAACACTAGCTAGACCCTTAAGGTACTAGCATCTTCCGACAATAACAAACCATCCTTATATCACCCCCGATACAGACCATCCTTATAACTCCTCAATACACTAACTCGTGTCAATATGCAGAATACAATAATCGATAATGCAATGATTAAATCGATGCACAACGAGAAATAAATACAGAGCATTGAATAGGATTTCCAATAAACGTTAAGGCTCAAAACAGGGTTTAAAGGCAAATAATGCATGCCCACAACTAATATAACAGAGTTCAAAGAGATTCGATAACAAATCAGAAAAATATATATGAAGGCAATTTGATGAATTGGGTTTCGGATATAAATCCTTTACCTCGATCCAAGCGCTGAAACAAAAAACGCTCTCGATCAAACCCTCGAGGTTAACCTAGGTTGGCAGAGTCATTTATCAGAACACTTATTCATAGTACTACATTAAAATATTAATATAATTATCCATAGCGTACTCATTTCTCTACCCGGACATGATAAAATTTGGAGCGATTTTCGACACGGCCAACCTACCCCGAAATTCGTCACACTCCCCGAGACTAAAAAATATCCCAAAAATGTTCTTATCATTTCTTAAACATTATTTATAGCTTAATATAGCATATGGGATAAAAATATAATTTTTGAATTTTTTTTATTATTTTCGAATTAAAAATAATTTTCTTAAATACACTAAAACCAATAAATTTCCGTAATTGCTTCTAGCTGGAAATAAAGGCTCATAATATTTGTAACAGCTTTAGAAGACTTATAAAAATTACTGAAATTGAAATCAGAAATTAAAAGGCATTAAAACTATTTTAAACATTTTCATTTTGTTAAATCCAATGCAATAGAGAAATGATAGCAAATGAACTCTAAAACTCACCAAATTTATACTGAGTCTTCATTATACTATAAACACATTACTATAATTTTTTCCAGAACATTTTCAGGGTTTAAAGGATCCAAAAGGATTTTACGAATCTGAAATTACAGAAAATACTAAAAATACATGTGATTTCAGAAAATTATGAAATTTTGCCGTAAATTCTAATATGGCCTAACGTACTAGACTATTAAATTTAGTATGCTAATGATCACCGTATAGTATTCAATGCTCTCGTAGTGTCTAACGCTAACTAAATTCGCGATCCGCGCTTCCCTTCTTTTCCATTCGGCGCTCTCTTAACTAATGCACTCACTGACCAACCATTTCTTCTCTGCCCAGAACACAGCTCGCATCCGCAGCTGCCCACACCACTTCCTCACACACTAATTCTTCACACACATTGCTCACATATGCACACCAAAACAGCACAGCAACAGTGCTGTTTCCACACACCCCCCCCCCCTTCACGTGCACAGCTTTTTCACAAGCATATACCACATATGCACTCACCATTCCACCTACATTCATGGCAGCCACCACGGCTGCCTCATCAACCCCTCTCCTTCTTTCACAAAAAAGAAACCCATGAACCCACACAGTCACAAATACACACAAAACTCACACTGCACTCTCAAACACGCACACTTAAACCATTTACTCACACCTCACCTGCCAAACACACATACACCGTCCAAACATTACACCCAGACACTACCACTGCAACATCCAAAAATCGGCTATCGGTGAGTGCCATCGCACCAAGACCAGCGATTGACATCACCACACAGCACCTACCACTAGATTTGCATCATCTTCGGCATAGTTCCACAACCATCCCCACAGTTCGCGCAATACCCATTTACAATACACACGGCTGACTCATTTAAAATACCCAGCAGCCATAATCCCTTTCAAAACCATTACATAACATAGAAGAAAATTTAGAAACTCACCGGAAAAGCCAACTCCTTTGGCGGCAACTCCATCTCACGGCTACAACACTACCGAAACCCACAAACCCGTATACATACAAATCCCTGAACCCACTATATGTATATGTATATACACTGAAAAAGAAACATAAGTTAACGACGTCTTACCGGAAAGCTTCGCCGGAAAGAATCCCTCGACCCCTCTCTCTGAAGCCCTCTCTGTGGGTGAGTCTATTGAGTTGCAAGGAGCCCTTGACGGCTGACCAATCCATGTTACATATAAATATAGGTTACAAGAAAATCCTAGTTAGAGAAATGAAAACTCTACCCTATCATTTGTCGCTAAAACTTTTAACTCACACTTATTATTGCGAAAATGATCCCATCATAAATTATTTACGATACATAATGTGTTAGGAAAATTATAAATGGGTGGTTACGCCATCTCGTTTGACAATGCGTCGCTAATAAGTAAACCGTTACTAAAGAAGTTTATTTGCGGCTTTAAAAGTATACTAGTGCTTAAAATAATTTCATTGCTAAAATACATGTCGACGTTGAATAATAAAATATATCGTCGCTAAAATTATTTTTCCAAAAATGTCGTTTACTCTAACAATCACTAAAGATTTTTAAATAAAGTTACTTAAATCTAGCTACCGCTAAATTATAACGTATGATTCCCAAAAATTTGTCACTAAGGATCATAGTGTATATAATGCTCACCATTTTGTCACTAAAGGTCAAATAAATAACTAATTGGATTTTTTTTATTTACCGTAAAACCAACATAAAATTTAGGGGTGTTACATTCTCCCCCACTTATAAAAATTTCGTCCCCGAAATTTCGGTGCTCGCTAGATTGCTGCTCTAAATTATGCCTGATCTCATATCCCTTCAAACATCTCACTGTAACTCACGTTAATCCATCAACAAAATCACCTCTACTCTAAAATCACAAGCTCTGCCAGTCTAGAATGTCTGAACATTTTACAATGTCTCTATTTATACCATTAAATCGTCGCTATACAATGACGTCTCATTAAACCAATGTAAATTTATCATAATGAAACACAATCTTAATTTAAGACCGGGATATTACATTCTCCTCCTTTAAAAGAAAATTTTCCTCGAATTTCATATCTTTGACGATGTCCAAGCATTACGTTCATGCTGCGCAACTCTGTTAGCAACCACCACAACAGTGGTGCACTGCATAAACTCCACACCAAAATTTATGACCCATGAATATTAACCGTCACAATTCCCTATAAAAACGTAATGCTAATCTCGAAATTACTAGGTCATCACTTACGCTCCAACTCTTGCAAAACTTAAGACCACGTAACTTTCCAAAGTCCCAACATCTTTACATTGTCTCTATCTAATTATCATACTAAATGTTTCTCTACATCCTTGGTTAGGTTTTGGCAAGTAGAAGGATATCTCTCCTCACCATCCAAATCCAGCTTCTCCCAATGAAAAGAAATTCTCATTATGTTATATATAGTCTCCAAAACCTAAGTCACTAACACCATTCGCTATCGTGGCAATTTTAAGCATTTCACCAACTACAGAATTTATCGCTTAGGCTTCTGCAATCCAACTAGGTAAATCATTATTTAAACTGTAAGTACTATAGGATCCAAGGTGTCATGTAAGCCCCCAAAATAGAAGTCGTGATTGCTATCAAAGTATTTTTTTTTAAATAAAATATTAACCCACCATATCACTGGTAACACCAGGTATAGACAGAGCATCTAAATCCATAAAAGAAAAGTCTATATAAGACCGCAATTAAAGAGAGTTCATTCTTTCAATAATCCCCTTCAGAAGAAAATTTAAACATAACGGTTCAAACAATTACACAAATCCAATTCAATCAAATTACCCACATCCGGGTAAAGTTATCCAACAAATAAAATAAAACCATGAAGTTCAATTTATTATAAAGAACTCTCAGAACTCAAATGCTGTCAGAATAACACACTTAACTTCAAGCCGAAGGTATAACAGAGTACTAAGAAATTTCATCATCACATAAGACTTGCACTCTACAGGATTCAAACCTTGAGTTTAACTTCCATTCTCATCAAGTCACAATTGGAGCCATCTCATTCCTATCTTAATAACATTTTGCTGACTACTGAGGTTAACTCGTAGCAACACTAAAGTTGCTACATTATTGGCACGCTTTCAGCCTAGTGCATTTCCCATCATATTGCCAACATCAAACTTTAGAGTCATATACTTTATGGCCACAAATGTTTTAAGCTTTCAAACACGTGATTACTCAATACCTAATCAAACTTATTCTTCATATCTGTTTTCTATTGACTACCAAGACCATAACTCAATGTTTAAGGTCTAATTAAATTTATAATTTTAATGTCTATGAAGTTCACTAATCAAAATCATGTGATCACTTCAAGGGAAATATGTTGCCCATCTCAATTTATTAAACTGTCACCAAAATCAATAGCATCAAATAACCTTCGGAGCATATCGTTTTGACTTAGCCAATATGGATAGAAATTTCTAAAAGCATCTAGTGTCACATCAAATTACTTAAACTGTAACTATTATACTTTCGCTGGGCACTCGGATTTCAAACCAAACCAGTGCAAAGTATTTCTGAATCCATCACACTGAAAGTATCACCTTAAAGGACCCAAAAATCTAATTCTACATACACATGTATCGCACATCCATTAGCAATCACAACCCTTATCGTTCATCCTTTCCATTTGCTGGAGCTATTAAAGAAACCAAAAAATCACTATCTTATCTTGCAATCATCTTCTTGGGTTAATAATTAAAATCCAAGAATTATTAAGTAAATAACCTGTCTACTATTGCCTATTTAATGCAAATCTCAATCCAATTCTAAAACCTCAAATAAGTCTTAAAACCTAGTACAAGTTTTCAAAATCTAATCTCAGTCACAAATTATCTTGGGCTTATGAGTCTACAAAATCTCATACCTAGGCTCTGATACCAACTGTAACATCCTGGAATTTCCGGAACGTTTACATTCACTCAATCTAATCCTCAATTGTTCAATCAATACAACCCACTCAGGATAACCCAACCACATTCATATCATAGCACTACAATTTATCAACTGTCTTAACAAATCGTTCTCATCACAAAACAATTGTAAAGTACTTAGTTTATTATGTTATGCATTGGTTCCCTCGCAGGGGCTTAAATAACAATTAATACAAATGCTAAGCTATTCCACAATCAAGCTCATTGGTTCTGAACTCTTACTGATCATTTATTCCTGCATAAGGGAATAAAAAAAGGGAGTGTGCTTTTGAGAGCTCAGTAAGGTCGCTCAAAAATACAGAAAAAAAAATACAAACAATTATCAGATTCACTTCAAAACGATAAGGGAAGAGATTTGACTCAATCCCTAAAACAGATATAGAGACAGAAACAATTTCAATCACACTGAAACGGTGCAGATGATATTGAACATGAGTATAATGCAAAGCCACACAGGCAGTGCAGGGTAATCACTTAGAAAAGACACAAAGGCGACGCTCAATAACAGTGTGGTTCCATATGCATATGAAAACTAGCTAGACCCTTAAGGTACTAGCATCTCCCGACAATAACAAACCATCCTTATATCACCCCCGATACATACCATCATTATAACTCCTCAATACACTAATTCATGTCAATATGTAGAATACAATAATCGATAATGCAATGATTAAATCGATGCACAACGAGAAATAAATACAGAGCATTGAATATGATTTCCAATAAACGTTAAGGCTCAAAACAGGGTTTTAAGGCAAATAATGCATGCTCACAACAAATATAACAGAGTTCAAAGAGATTCGATAACAAATCAGAAAAATATATAAGAAGGCAATTTGATGAATTGGGTTTCGGATAGAAATCTCTTACCTCGATCCAAGCGCTAAAGCTAAAAACACTCTAGATCAAATTCTCGAGGTTAACCTAGGATGACAGAGTCATTTATCAGAACACTTATTCATACTACTACATTAAAATCTTAATATAATTATCCATAGCGTACCCATTTCTCTACCCGGACATGATAAAATTCGGAGCGATTTCCCACACAGCCAACCTACCTTGAAATTCGTCACACTCCCGAAGACTCAAAAATATCCCAAAAATGTTCTTATCATTCCTTAAACATTATTTATAGCTTAATATAGGATATGGGATAAAAATATAATTTTTGGATATTTTTTATTATTTTCGAATTAAAAATAATTTTCTTAAATACACTAAAACCAATAAATTGCCGTAATTTCTTCTAGCTGGAAATAAAGGCTCATGATTTTTGTAACAGCCTTAGAAGACTTATAAAAATTATTGAAATCAGAAATTAAAAGGCATTAAAACTATTTTAAAAGTTTTCATTTTGTTAAATCCAATGCGATAGAGAAATGATAGCAAATGAACTCTAAAAATTACCAAATTTATACTGAGTCTTTATTATACTATAAAAACATTACTATAATTTTTCTCAGAACTCTTTCAGGGTTAAAGGCTCCAAAAGGATTTTACGAATCTGAAATTACAGAACATACTAAAAATATATGTGATTTCAGAAAATTATGAAATTTTGCCGTAAATTCTAATATGGCCTAATGTACTATACTGTTAAATTTAGTATGCTAACGATCACCGTATAGTATTCAATGCTCTTGTAGTGTCTAACGTTAACTAAATACTCGATCCGCGCTTCCCTCCTTTTTTCCTTGGGAGCTCTCTGGACTAATGCACTCACTGACCAACCATTTCTTCTCTGCCCAGAACACAGCTCATATCCGCAGCAGCCCACACCACTTCCTCACACACACTAATTCTTCACACACATTGCTCACATATATATACACCTTAATAGCACACTCACCATTTTCACAAACTCACACATGCACACCAAAATAGCACAGCAACAGTGTGGATGACAATCCCATACCACTTAGGCTCAGATAACTAATTCAAAACAAGGCTAAATTATACCCAATAATCCAGAGCGAGAGCTCTTAATCATCAGCAACAATTGACATCAAAGTAATTGTAGCCTGTACACTATCAAACTATGATTGCTGAAAACCTTGACTATTACGCATAGCAAAAGAAGCAAGCACTGAATCCAATGATAAAACTCTATCTATACCCCTCCCGATATGCATTAAGTGCAAAAATCTGCAGCTGGATGTCATCTCAAATGAAAGAAATAGACATTGTACACCATTTGTCACACTGCTACCAATCTGTTCAAATTCATTAAGGGTGTTACGAAATCGCTCTAGATAAATATGTATAGAACACGATAACCAAATAAGAAAACACAAGAAATATGAGAGAACTCAAATCCACTTTGCACAAGTCAGATTTACAACACTCCCTCACGTGTATCTCTCAACTGTTTTCCTACTCAAAGAAGGACTCTTCTTTCTTTGCCTATCCAAAGAAAGACTATCCTCTCTTTCCTACTCAGAGAAGGACTCTTCTCTCTTTTCCCTTAAACACAACACAAGACACCTTACTTATACTTGGAGAAAGCAATGATCTTCTCTCTCCAAGCAATGTGGGACATGATGTCTTATATACTAAGGGACAAGTTGCAACCTTCTTTGAGTAACCGATGTGGGACATAAATACAAGACACATATCAACAATCTCCACCTTGGCTTGTATTAACAAACCACTCCATGAGGAAAGTGTAGTGTGCCTTCAGTACCTTCTTCAGGTACTCCACCTTGCATCCCCTTTAAAGGTAGGGATACACTCCACCTTGAACTCAACAAGAAAGAAGATGAATCAAGCTCAAGCAATGCTTGAACTTCTCTGTCGTGACTGTCTTCGTGAGCATATCAGCAGCGTTGTCATTAGTGTGAACCTTGTGCACGACAATTTGTTTAGAATTAATCCATTCTCGGACCCTATGATAACGTACATCAATATGCTTGGTCCTTGCATGGAAAACCTGATTCTTTGCCAAATCCAATGCACTCTGACTGTCACACTGTAACAAAACACCACGCTGCTTGAAGCCAAGCTCCTCTACCAGTCCCTTTAACCATATTGCCTCCTTAGCTGCCTCTGTCAATGCCATGTACTCTGCCTCTGTAGTTGACAATGCTGTCGTAGACTGTAACACTGATTTCCAACATATCGGCCCTCCATAGAATGTAAAAATATATCCAGTCGTGGACCTCCTGGAATCCAAGTCCCCGGCATAATCAGAATCCACAAAGCCAGAAACCTCACCTTTTGCCCCATCACGATCAAACATGATGCCAGAGTTGGTCGAACCTGCTAGATAACGAAAGATCCACTTTACTGCATCCCAATGCTTCTTTCCTGGATTTCCCATATATCTGCTGACCATACTAACTGCATGTGAGATATTAGGTCTGGTACACACCATGGCATACATAAGACAACCAACCGCATTTGCATACGGTACTCGAGACATATACTCAACATCTTCTTCTGTACTAGGACAAAGTTGTGAGGATAACTGAAAATGAGCTCCCAATGGTGTACTAACTGGTTTAGCATTGAGCATACTAAACCTCTCCAGTACCTTTTCAACATAACTTTTCTGAGTTACCCACAACTTTCCTGCCTTTCGATCTCTATGAATCTCCATACCAAGGATCTTTTTGGCAGAACCAAGATCCTTCATATCAAACTCCCTGCTCAACAATTTCTTCAAGTGCAGAATATGAGACTTACTCTTCGCAGCAATCAACATATCATCCACATATAATGTGAGCAACAACAGTGAACCATCATCAAGGACTCGATAATACACATAACAATCATACTCACAACGAGAGTAACCATGAGTTACCATGAATGTGTCGAATCGCTTGTACCACTGCCGAGGAGACTGCTTCAAACCATATAAGGACTTTTTCAGCTTGCACACATAGTCCTTCTTCCTAGGTTCAATAAATCCCTCGGGTTGCTGCATGTAGATCCTCTCCTCCAAATCACCATGAAGGAAAGCTGTCTTCACATCAAGCTGCTCCAACTCCATATTATGCGCTGCTACAATGGACAATATCAATCTGATAGAAGTGTGCTTCACCACTGGCAAAAAGATCTCACTGTAATCAATTCCCTCCTTTTGAGAATACCCTTTTGCAACCAGTCTTGCCTTGTACTTCTGATCTTCCTTTTTCCAGTAAATCCATTTGCATCCAATAGCCTTCACACCCTTTGGAAGTTTAACTAATTCCCAAGTCTGATTCTTCCGTAGAGATTCCATCTCCTCATCCATTGCTATCAACCACAAGTTACCATCCTCTGCCTTGACAGCCTCGTTGTAACTGGTAGGATCTCCACAAGTTACCATCCTCTGCCTTGACAATATCAATCTGATAGAAGTGTGCTTCACCACTGGCAAAAAGATCTCACTGTAATCAATTCCCTCCTTTTGAGAATACCCTTTTGCAACCAGTCTTGCCTTGTACTTCTGATCTTCCTTTTTCCAGTAAATCCATTTGCATCCAATAGCCTTCACACCCTTTGGAAGTTTAACTAATTCCCAAGTCTGATTCTTCCGTAGAGATTCCATCTCCTCATCCATTGCTATCAACCACAAGTTACCATCCTCTGCCTTGACAGCCTCGTTGTAACTGGTAGGATCTCCACTTCCCACGATTAGTGCAAATGAGACCAAGTCCTCAAAACCATACCTTTGAGTTAGTTTCTTAGTACGTGGCTCTCTATCTCTGACTAGATTCCAAGAATCACTAGGATGCTCATCTGGATCCTCTAAAGACTGCTCATATGTAGACTCATCAGTTGATTTTGTCCTCTGCTCATGCAACTCTATCTCCACTGTGTGACCCTGCCTCTCGCTAGAAGTTGCATTCGTATTCAACATCTGTGCTTCATTGAATACCACATCTCTACTGATCACCCTTTTCTTGGCCACTGGATCCCATAACCTGTATCCTTTTACTCCTTCCTCATACCCAAGGAATATACATTCTTTTGACTTAGGATCAAGTTTGGATCGTTCTTCATTCTGAAGGTGAACATACGCAAGACAACCAAAAATTCTCATTGCAGAAAAATTAACTTGTTTACCAGACCATACCTCTTCGGGAACTCGGTGATTAATGGCAGATGATGGAGAACGGTTGATCAAGTAACAAGCTGTGTTAACAGCTTCAGCCCAGAAACTTTTAGGCAAATCTGCATTCAACCTCATGCATCTAGCTCGCTCCAGCAAGGTTCTGTTCATCCTTTCGGCAACCCCATTCTGCTCTGGAGTCCTCTTCACTGAAAAGTGTCTGATGATACCCTCATCCTTGCAGAACTTCAGAAACTCCTCATCCTTGTATTCCATGCCATTATCTGATCTGAAGTACTTAAGCTTCTTACCCGTCTGATTTTCAACTCTAGCCTTCCATTGCTTAAACACGTTGAAAACTTCAGACTTGTGCTTCATAAAGTACACCCATACCTTTCTTGAGAAATCATCTATAAACGTAACAAAGTAACGAGCTCCCCCATTTGAGATATGCCTGATTGGTCCCCAAACATCCGAATGCACATAGTCCAAAACTCCTTTACTAGTATGAGAAGCAGCTTTGAAACTAACTCGTTTCTGCTTCCCAAACACACAAAATTTGCAGAAGTCCAGCTTGCATGATTTCACTCCCTGCAACAACTTGCGTTTGTGAAGTTCCAGCATACCTCCCTCGCTCAAGTGTCCAAGCCGTTTATGCCATAACTCAGAGTTATCATTGCTAGAACCTGCATGAGTTGATACTGAAGCTCCACCTATAACTGTCTTCCCCATCAGTTTATACAAATTTTTAGTTTTCTGACCTTTCATTATCACCATGGCACCTTTGCTAACTTTCATGACTCCACCTTTTATAGATATACTGCAATCTATAGAATCGAGTGTGCCCAAGGAAATCAAATTCTTCTTTAAGTCAGGTATGTACCTTACATCACCTAGGGTTCTCACAATCCCATCAAACATTTTAATTTTAATGGTACCTATCCCCATGACTTCACAAACAGCGTCATTACCCATTAACACAGTACCACCGTTACATGGAGTAAGACAATCAAACCATTCCTTATGTGGGCACATATGAAACGAACATGCAGAGTCAAGAAACCATTCCGTAGAAAAACTGTTGTCTCTAACTGATAAGAGATTACCTTCTTGCTGCTCAACCGAGAAAACCAAGTAGAGATCACCATCGCTGCTTTTGTCATCTTCTTCAGCAACATTAGCATTGTTCACATGTTTCTTTCCGTTCTTCTTGTCCTTCCTTTCTGGACACTTCCTTGCGATATGACCAATCTCTTTACAATACCAGCATTCAATACTGGACTTATTCTGCTTTCCACGAGACTTAGACCTGTCCTTTCCATGTCCAGAATTTCTGCTTCTAGACCGACCTCTGCCTCTTCCATGACCATTCTGATTTTCAGACCTTACCACTAGACCGTCGCCTTGATTGCTTGACCTCGTCCCATTAACTCTGCTCGAGTCCATAAGAGCCGACATAACATCATCAACAAGCAATGTCTCCTTCCCAATAAGCAACGTAGTCTTCAAGGTCTCATATGATTTTGGAAGCGAAGATAATAACAAGATCGCCTGATCTTCCTCCTCGAGTTTAACATCTATACTTGACAATTGGGACACCAACCGGTTAAATTCTGATATATGGTCACCCAGATCTGAACCTTCATCCATCCGTAACTGGTACAAATCTTTCTTCAGATATAACCGATTCGACAAAGATTTTGACATATATATCTTCTCCCATTTCTGCCACAGAGCTGTTGGAGAAGTCTCTGTCAAAACCTGGTACTTAACCTTCGAGGCTAGATTCAACCGTATCGTAGATACAGCCTTAGCCTGTAATTCTTCCCAATCGTCCTGGTCCATTGTCTCAGGCTTATTCCCCAGCAAAGGCTTGAGCAATCCTTGCTGCACAAGGATATCCTTCACCGTGCTCTGCCATATGCCAAAATTCGTCTTTCCATCGAATTGTTCACAGGCATACTTCATGGTCATGTTGTTCGACATATTTATTCTCTCAAATCGATTTCAATTTTGCCCAAAAAATAAACCTGAAAGCTCTTGATACCACTTGTTACGAAATCGCTCTAGATAAATATGTATAGAACACGATAACCAAATAAGAAAACACAAGAAATATGAGAGAACTCAAATCCACTTTGCACAAGTCAGATTTACAACACTCCCTCACGTGTATCTCTCAACTGTTTTCCTACTCAAAGAAGGACTCTTCTTTCTTTGCCTATCCAAAGAAAGACTATCCTCTCTTTCCTACTCAGAGAAGGACTCTTCTCTCTTTTCCCTTAAACACAACACAAGACACCTTACTTATACTTGGAGAAAGCAATGATCTTTTCTCTCCAAGCAATGTGGGACAAGATGTCTTATATACTAAGGGACAAGTTGCAACCTTCTTTGAGTAACCGATGTGGGACATAAATACAAGACACATATCAACAAAGGGTAGTACGATTAACCTGGACTGGTGTACGAATTTTGAAAATCTTAAGAGGCTTTAGATCATAAAGACGAGAAGAACGAAGTTCCTTAAGCATAAAATTCGATTTTTGTTGGATTAGAAGAGGTTGAGCATTTCATCATGAAATACACTATCACTACGACTAGACCAAATATTCAAAGAAGATAGGAGGGAGGGAGAGAGAGAGAGAGAGAGAGAGTCTTGGTATATGAACGAAGATTATCAAAAGTGGAACCCTCGCCTGCTGCATGTCTTCTAGTGTGCTGGTCGATGCGGTTGGATCTTGCTTAACTTTACACGTAAGTGCTTCGAGAAGAAAATGGTAGTGCGTCGGCACAAATAGGAATTATATGTGATACAGTCGTACATAGTTGTACTTAATTCCTAAAGATCGTTTTTGAGATTGTTAATAGTCTTCACTGTGTTACACGAGAACATAGCAGCATATGGGCGTGCATAATGATATGTTGGTAGGACCATGCTCAGTTGAAATGCACATGCTTATGTTGGTGGCAATGGCATTTTTCATAAAAAAATTGAGTTTCGTCGTAATTAAAAAATTTATTGTAACGCTAGTAGTTCAAGGCAATACATTTAAAACTTACACTAACTATATATATCGGCTTTTGACGCCTCAAAGGATGATGTTTTTCAACTTCCTCATTCTTAGCATAGACAACAATCGAAGTATGAAATAAAGCAAAATAGCTCACTTAAATGGATATTTTTTTCTGCAAATTAGCTGCATTCTTTCAAATTTTGGCAAGCTGAGTTTGTCCACTTTTTAGTTCCTATATGGTGTAGCTAGCGAGTACATATTGCATGGTTTCAGATCATTCGTTTCGACCATCCATGATCGTGAAATCATGTGGGGCAGATGTGATAGGAGGAGAGAATAAAGGAGACAGAGAGTTATTTTCTAATGTGTCCAAGAGTCCTAAATGGTTGGGTAGAGCATTGGCTCCGAATGAAACACCCAGCAATACTTCAACTTCCGAAAAGAATCCGGATCTTAAAATTTTTGTAAACCCGAAATTTGGAGATAAAAATGTTTTTTAATTTTCCAACTTCTTAAAGTAGACATTCTTGGACATAAAGTTTTAAGAAAAATGATGTTCGCGGAATTTTGCATTTGCGATGCTAAGAAGCATTTCATTTAATAGTGCCGAATAACAAAAGTGGACTAAAGCTCATCATTGTGGGTGACAACTCACGCACAAACAACGTGGTTGATACCGTATATGAGGATTGGATCGTATATCCACGTGATCCTGCTTGTCGCTTGTATTTAAATACAAGCGACATTGGAGTGGGACAGATTGTTTGTGTTGTTTGGACCTCGTGCACTCAAAACAGGTTCTACACGTTTTAGATATGCAAGTTGAGTGGTCGGAGGACGCATGCATGGTTGGGGAGTTGTGACTTTGAGCTGTTGCTTACTACCCAACCACTCCTGGAAATAAGTGGTGGTACGATGATGTAACGTTGATGTGATGTGGGCATCTCTGTTTCACAGATTTCATTGGTGAATGCATTTCTAGGCTTTCCACCTAGTTTAGGTGGCCATGTCTATATCCGGATATACAGCTGCTCCCGCTCCCACTCCTCACTTCATCCCTCCCTAAAGATTAGCTTCTGCCTCACAGCCTATAAGTCCTTCTCATGGACAGGGCGAAACTGGACAATTTTTTGTTTAAGTATAAAGTTGATTTAACGCGACTTCTTCCAATTAATTTTTGCAAGCCAGTTTAACGAAACGTTAATAGTGCTATGTGGTGGTGGAAAGGTGCATTTTGGTAGAAGTCAATTTTTTCTTGGAACTGGTTAATCTAAGTTCTAATTCTTACCTTTCTGGGTTTGTTAAACACAATTGTTTCAAGCTTAAAAAACATATACGATTAAATACTTAGGAACACAAGGAATATATCTCAGACTCGGGCCCAAGAGAAAACGATCACGTGTTCTACGCCAGCTTAACGAAAGAACTTACAACTCTGAGAGCTTGTGGGAATGCTAGCCGAACCTAACCATCAGCTAGTAAGACAGCAGGAACACGATGACAGCTAAGTGAGCCGAGCTTCTCAGCCCCCCTAATATTAATGACGGCCAGCCTTATGGTTCCTACAAGGAGAAATCCTAAAAGCAGTAGTCGTACACAAGTTTATCTGAATGCCGATTTTTTAATCTCCTCGTGCCTGTTACTGTTATAATCACCTCGACGGCTGATGGCTCATAAAAGGACACGTCCCAAAGGGAAACACCTATGGCTGGAGACGTACATAAGCCAAGTTGTAATCATTTGTTTGTTTGTTTGTTTATAATAACTCTTCATGCCAAGTTGTAATCATCTCCAACTGACATAAGCCATCATCTCAATGTAGTGGTAAACTACCAACAGCCCACAGACTAGTGAAGGAATATAAAAAAATTCATAAGAAGCAACCTTTTCTAATATCTTGTTAAAATATGTGGTTCAATCATCGATTATCAAATGGAATATAATATCTCCCTTATTCTTTATGCAACCACTCGCTGATTGACAGACTTGTCAATTAATTTATAGGCTACTAAGAAAAAGGACGTGTATGCATCATATATGACTTCTTGAAAAAAGAAAGCAACCCACTGATGATAGCATCCAACTACTCCATCAAAAAATTGAGACTATTATTACAGCGGCTATATAAGGATTCTGATCACGTCAAGTTCCATTTTTACATGAGAATACTGCAAAGTTGTTGGATATAAATCTTTTTGTAAATGAAATCACACTTTCTTACTCAAAACAATAAATATTATAATATAAAAAAATAATAACACACTAAAAATAAGTAGTAACAATCTCACAAAACTATATAATCAAGTCGAGGTTTTAT
Source organism: Escallonia rubra (assembly GCA_033065855.1). NCBI lineage: Eukaryota > Viridiplantae > Streptophyta > Magnoliopsida > Escalloniales > Escalloniaceae > Escallonia > Escallonia rubra. The sequence goes on along the minus strand of JAVXUO010003167.1, from coordinate 163,949 downwards.
CCTAAAAAGGCTTATTCGCCCCCTCGGAACCAGTGGCTTGATGCCATGGATTTTACGGCATGCAACCCCTAGAATTAGTTGTTAGTATTAACTCCGTTTGCACGCACTTGTAACATAGTCTCATTAACAACCTTTTTAATTTTCCTCTTCCACAACTCATACAATACTAAATTATGTGGACATTCGAATCATCAATGTGTATAACAAATTTTTTTGACTAAGTGAGTGCTTCGGGTGTGTGAAACAATTTTGGTGTGTATAAATTTGTGATGGCCGAATGGCCATATATATCGAAGGAGATGGAGGACAGGTCCCAGAAGTGAAGGAAACTTAAGGCCAAAATTTGCTTAGAGGTGAAGGGTGGCTCTTCCACTGGTCAAAGTAGAGCAGAAAAATGGTGGCCGGCTATTTCATTTCAAATAGGCAAAATATATAATGGGCCCTAGTCCCATGCGTGCCTGGCTTCTCCATATGAGGGAGACAACCGTATTGGCATGCCCAGCGTCATGTGTTTTTTGAAACACTCACTAAAATACAACAATTCACCACATACTTCAAAACACATATTCAAAAAAGAATGAGAAGACGAGAAATTATCCATCGGCGAGGTGTCATGTTGATTGAACCTTTTCTAAATACAATGGTAGTACAAATACTCTTTTAACCAGATTTCATTAATGTGAATTGCGCATACTCGCGACCCATATAATATCTCTAATCAGGATTGTTCTCGCGAGTTGACGCTAAATTGCCATGCGTCGTGCCTGAATATTCTTGTGTGCTCTAGCAACATACCTAAGTCCCATATAGACGGCTCAACCTCACACACATTTAAGTGGTATCCATCAGGGGTGTGCTGCAGTTGAACACCCCATCCAATATGTATGGACTATGGACCCATTAGCGTTATATGCTCATCCTCACACACTGTAGCTGTCAATGTCATACACCATAGGGATTGACTCTTCTCCAAAGGCCTCCAGCCTTAAAGGATATACACAAAGTGATGGTGCATTTCAGACTACATGACTTCGTTATTACCTGTTGAACCTCATTAATGGGATCACCAATCACAAAAGGTTAGGTATCATTAATTTCGTCTCTAAGTATGTGTATTGTCATATCCCCCCCCCCCCCCCCAACTACATTTATTCTCCCTATATCGGCGTAATCAGAGGATACTCTTGTTGACCTACGAGTCTAGATTCTTTATTTTGATGACTCCAATTTGTATCTAATGATTAATCTAAATATGTTATTAAGTATGATTTCAGGAAACATCAAACTCGAACAGCGTGTATATCTCGTTAGATGAAGACTTTGGACTTTGACTAGATTCCCTTCTTTGCTTGTAATTATTTTAAGATAAGTTTTCTTAAAGATCAACTAGAAAATCAAAAAGAGCCAAAACCGAAAAGTTTGGATTGACAAGAAGCTTTTTATTCAAATGAATTCATTTCATTCAAACGATTCCGCCGGTGACAATGTTGTTGTCCAAAAACTCAACTTTCATTTGAAGTTTTTCTTGAAACGTTCGACTGATTCTTTCAGTGGATTTGGTTTTGTCCGCAAGACTTTTTCATTCGATCGTTTTCACAAACATTCGACCGATTTATTCAGATGCAAAAGATGATCTTACTTGCTATTTTATCCGAATGAATCCAGTGTTCATTCGACCGGTTTCTCTAGAGACTTAGACATTTCATTATTCTTTATTTTCGTCCGATTAAATTTGATATTCATTCGACCAATCTCTTTAGTGTGTTCTAAATCTTTCTAGGGTGCAATTCATCCAAACGATTTCTAAAATCATTCGGATGATTCTCATTAAATATTTACTATCTTGTCTTGTTAAATGTTCTTCAACGCTCATATCCTACAAAGTATAAAAGGGACAATTAGAGAGTTTATTACTCATTTTTCAGATCTCCAAAAATATTTGTAATCTCTCTCTCTAAAAACTCTCTCTCAACATATACTTATATCTTCATAATCCTTTGCCTTTGTGCGAGAGTTTGTTATTTGAGATTTTGTCAAGAAAGCTTCTTGGATAAGTTCTTTGAGATTCATATCTTCCCATATAAGAAAGCTTAGCTCATTTGTCTTTCATTGTAATATCTACTCTTTGAGGAGTGTAAGTTGTATTTCAGTTGTAATCTTCTTTCACTTGTAATTGTTGGAAACCTTGAAGAGGTTTTCTGAATTGTATAGAGGTTTGAGCTAGCACACGAGGCTAACTAGTTAGTAGAACGCTCGAGTATGTCTCCCCTGTGTGGAGTACTAGGGACTGGACCTAGGTAGGTGGGGCTAAACCAATATAAATCTTTGTGTTGATCTTTGATTGTGATTATCTTGTGAGTTAAAGTTTTTAAATTCCTACTTACATCTGTAAACACCTATTCACAACACCCCCCCCCCCGGTTTATTTAGGGACCTATAAGTGGTATAAGAGCCTTGTGTTGTATTATTTCTTTTGTGACTTAACCGTCTAAAGTAAAAGATCCAATTATGGAAGAAGGTTCAACAACAAATCGACCACCTCTGTTGAAGAATGATAACTACAGTTATTGGAAGAATCAGATGAGAAGCTACTTGAATCAAGATGCTTATGTGTGGGATGTCGTAGAACATGCTCTGATTATTCCCATGAAGGATGGTCCAGATGGAAGTAAGATTCCTAAGGGAATCCTTAAAATGAATCCTTCGGAGGTAAATCTCTTCTCCATGGACGACAAAGCAAAGAATATCATCAGCTTGTCTCGATATAAATAAGTATAATCGAGTCTCAGCTTGTGAAACAGATCAAGAGATATGGTGGCTATTAGATGTCACTCACGAAAGAACAAATCAAGTTAAGGATACCAACATGTTGGTGCAGCAGTACGAAGCCTTCAAGATGAAGGAGAATGAGTCCGTAAATGAGATATACTCCAAGTTCACTCTCATCATAAATGGACTAAAGCTAATGGGGAAAGTGTACCCCCAAAATGCGATGGTTAGAAAAGTTCTCCGATCTATTCCCAAGAGATGGGAGGCCAAGGTTACAACCATTCAAACAGTCAGAGATTTGAACGTGCTAAAGCTGGAAGAATTAGGGGAATCTTTGATGCCTCATGAAAGTACAATGAAGATTCATGATGTTGAAGAGACCACTTCAAAGAAGAAGAATCTGGCCCTTAAAGTTGAAGCCTCTCACAAATCTGAAGAAAGTAGAGATGAATTTGACAACAACATAGCTCTACTCACTCGAAAATTCAAAAAAAAACTTGCAAATCGAAGAAACGGAAATATGAGAAGAAGTCAGTCAACTCAGTCATAACATAGAAGCAACAGTGACTGGAGTTCGAGAGAAAATTCTGATGCTTGTTACGAGTGTAGTAGAACTGGACATATCAAGAAGTATTGCTCACAGCTCAAGAACAAGTCAGCAAGCAGTAGTAGAAAGAGTAAGGAAAAGAAGTTCAAGCCTCGAAAAGCTTTGCTGACTTGGGATGATTTGGATGAGAGTGATGAAATAGTGAGCGAAAATGATGAAGAAGCTCAACTATGCTTTATGGCCAAGGATGATCAATCATATGAGGTAATTTCTAACTTAATTCCTTCTATAAATTTTTTTGATCATGATAAGCTAGAAATAGCCTTTCTTGGACTAAGTGAGAAGCAAAAAAAGTTAAAGCTGAAAATAATGCTCTAACGAATGAAGGCCCTTTCTTTGATCAACACTTTTGAAGAGTTGGTTAGTGAAAAAGAAGATACAGATGATGAGTTTTAAGCCAAGGAAAATGAATTCTTGAAAAATTATTTGATTGCTTCTCGAAAGGAAAACTCAAATCTTTAGAAATCTTGTCTTTCAAGTGTGTAAAAAACCCTTCTGAAAATGAGTTTTTAAAATCCAAATTAGAAAAGTTGTCTATTCAAAAAAAGGGAATTAGAAAAGGAGATCAAAGATCTAAATTTTACTTTTTCAAAATTTACATAAGAAAGAGAGAATTTGGATGCAATTTTGGGAAGACAAAGATTTATCTTTGAAAAGAGCAGTATTGGTCATGATCCTTCGAAGAAGCAAAAGGATTACGGATTTTTCTTTGGTAAAAATCTAGCTTCGTGTTCACCATTCACACTTTGCGCAACTTGTAATAAGAAAGGGCACTTAATGAAAATTGTATGAATAAGTCATTTAAAAATCAACAATTAGCTTCCGTCCACAGTCGTAAAATGAAGCAAGTTTAGGTACCAAAACCTCTTGTATCTATTCTTCCAGAACCCAAGAAAGTGTTGGTACTTAAAGCTTCAAAACCAGAATGTATTATAGGTACACTTGAAAGCAAGAGTAGACCCAAACAAGTGGATTCTCTTCAGTGGGTGCGCAAGACACATGACCGGTGATCGTACGTTGTTCACACACCTTATTCCAAAGGATGGTAGTTTGGTCACTTTTGGAGACAACTCGAACACTAAAATCATAGGTAAAGGTAAAATTAGTAATGGTTCGATCTCTAGTAATGATGTGTCTTTGGTTGATGGCTTGAAGTATAATTTGATTAGCATTAGCCAACTTTTCAATAGTGGGCACAAAGTTTGTTTTGAAGGTGATCACTGTTTGATTCGTCATGACTCAAATGGAGGCACTCTGGTTGGTAAACGAGATGGAAATATCTGCATCTTTCATTTGGCAAGTTTGATTTTTCTTGAAAAATATGTCTTTCTGTTCAACATGATTATACTTGGTTGTGGCATTGTAAATTAGGTCATGTGCATATGTACCTAATCAAGAAACTACTCTCAAAGAAACTTGTTAGAGGCTTATCAAAGTTGAAGTTTGTCAAGGACAAGGTTTGTGATCCCTGTCAATACGGCAAATAGTCAAAACCTCTTTTCATGCCAAAAAATGTTGTTTCTACCTCCCGTCTCTTCAACTCCTTCATTTAGTTCTTTTTTGGCCCTGAAAGACATGCTAGTATTGGTGAAAAATTTTATGCTTTCGTTATTATTAATGATTTCTCTAGAAATACCTGGGTTTTATTTTTAACTCATAAGGATGAAGCTTTCCAAAAAAATGTCAGTCTTGTAAAGCTTCTTGAAAATGACAAGAAGTTGAAACTTGTGAAAATCCAGAGTGATCGTGGCGGCAAATTTAAAAAAAGATTTTGTTCCTTTTTGCGATGAGAATGGCATTGCTCACGAGTTCTCTGCTTCTCGGACTCCCAAAAAAATGAGGTAGTAGAGAGAAAAAATTGTACCCCTTCAAAAGATGAACAGAATAATGCTTCACAAAAATTCTTTGCCTTGGGCCGAAGCCATCAACACTTCTTATGACGTCATGAACAGGGCTCTCATTATACATATCCTTGACAAAACTCCTTATGAACTTTTCTCTAATCGAAAACCAAATATTGATTATTTCAAGGTTTTTGGTTGTAAATGTTTTATTTTGAAAGATCAAGGGGGCTTGGGTAAGTTTGACGCAAAATCTAACGAGGGTATCTTTTTGGTTATTCCATGAAGAGTAGAGCATATAGATTTTATAACCATTGGACTTTTACTCTTGAAGAGTCAATGTATGTTGTATTTGAGGAATCTAATGTTGTACATCCAAGTAAGCAATCATGTGTTCAGCCAAGATCCCAATCTCATACTGAATCATCGAATAGATTGTCCAGCTCTAGCTCACGTTCCAAGAGTCTACTATCAATCACAGATTATCTGAGGCTTAGGGGCCTACAAAACCTCATATCAGGCAGACGAAACTATACAATTCCGAAATCGGGTACAAGATACGCACACATGTCATATTGTCTATTTCCAGATCATTTGAAAATAAAACACAGTAAAACTGATAACGAGATTACCTGCAAGCAACAATTATAACATATTATCGTTTTGGTACGTATTACACAACTACCAATCACAAAGACACGGTAATGATTATATAACAAACATTTACATTAACCACGCAAGCAAATATCCCATCCAAACATTTAGGGGTCAAATGATAACAACAATGGCAACCAGGCGCTCAAAACACAAAAAAACTTTTCGCCCGAAATCATACCTATTGGCTCTCCATATTCACAATGCCAAGATATGACATTCTAGAAGAGCGACGAGTATAGAATGACATAGGTATGACGGAGAAAAGTTAACCCAATGACTCGAAGCAATTACAATCTGGAAGAGTTACTGGTCCTTAATGAAATTTGTAGCTTTTCCATGGCGAGTGGGCCAGATACTATCCCATCAAGTCCAAATAGATTTGAATAAATAAATAAATAAATATTCCGAAGAATGGATAAGCTGACTGAATATGAATGACATCTTCTCCGACATCTTAGAGTAAGTTGGCATTCAATTAAGTTGCACTTGAGCTCAATATACAAAGGAATGAATGAGATGACAGAGTAGAATTTCAAATTTATTGTCGTACCCTTAAACCAAACTTTTAGTCTTAGCACTAGTCATTTCCCAAAACACTATTCTTACTCATAAATCAAATCACCAACTTAACTACTGCTCATACCTTATAAACTTTCCAAATACGACTAGGGTTTCCCCTGACAATACATGGATGCGTGATTAGCGAATCACCAATTCATACCTAGTATGACATTAAATTACTGAACAACAAATGGAATTAGGTCCATAGAAGGATCTATATCCCAAACATAGACTATACAATAATAGAGAACCGTAAAACAGTCAAAGACTCTCCCAACAGAGTACTTATCACAATATAAGTTCATAAGTATATGTGTTGACTCTCAATCGCTATGCAAAAGTAAAGGATACAAGGATATAATGATTAACCTCCAAAATGAAACAATATACGAGCATCTAATGATTAACCTGTAGTATACATGACACCACATCATCGGATGTGGCAACATCCTGAAAAGACATTGAATAAAGCCTAGCTGATGATCTAGCCTCTGCCTTTACTATACTCAAGACTCTTGGGTTTGGCCCTGCGGCCTTGTCCTTTTCCCTGACGAGGAACACTACTTGTCGACGTACGAGCTATAGGTGTGGGACAGAAAGTGGACTGGCAATTCTAACAATTGGATAGTTTCGAACCTGATGTTTCACACTACCGCACCTGAAGCATCCACCGGTAACTCTGTATCATGGCCCACAACCATGATACTTCTTGTAGATGATGCATGGGGTGTCTGAAGAAGTTAACCTGCCACCCTGACCAGTACTCTAGGGGCCTTCGGTACCCTGTTGTATTTATTGTGTAAACTGTCAACGCTTGGCAGCCTCTACAAGTTTGTCCTGGGAAAACTCTTGCCTAGCTCTCTTATGTCTATCCCGCCTTTGTTCATACCCTTCCTTACTGTTGGACTTGAATTTCTCCAACACACGTGCCAAGTCTAGACATTCCATATAGCTCGTTAATCAAGTAGAAATCACCATATCCCTTAATCCCGGCCTAAGGCCCCACTCAAACTTCCGAGACCTATCTTCTTCAGTTGACAACAACATCCATACTACAAATTTGGCGAGGCGTAAAAACCTCATTTCAAATTCATCTACCGATTCTTGATCTCCTTGCATCATAATGGAAAATTCTCTCAACATTCATTCATGATAATTCGTCGATAAATACCGATCGAAGAACAATTCCCTGAATTGTTCCCAAATTCTCTTATCCAATTGTTGGTGAGTTGAACTCCTTTTCACCACTTTCCACCACTGATCAGACTCATCTCTAAGTTTATAAAGAGCCAATTCAACCTTTTGCCTCTCACTGCAGTGAATGGCTCGAAATGTTTTCTCCATTTCGTCAGTCTAGTTCTCTGCCTCCATAGGGTCCAATGATCCCCTAAAGCTACGCGCATCTTGTTTGGAAAATTCACCTAAGATACTCTCCTCTCAAGATTGTGGCTGTGGTTGAACTGGATTCGGTACTTCTTACTGCTGGTTGGCCGGATTCTATGTTATCAGGGTTAGAATCGGGTTCCTAGTGTTCAGAATCATAACCATCAACTATGGCTTCTGTTGTTTCCCCTCTTAGGTAGAGGTGCCCCTCTATAGTCATAAAACCTCCATACAGTACATTTTCCAGTCAAAGGATTGCCTGATAAAGTCTTTCTAATGACTGGGAAAAGAATCCATGCTCATCCTATACCAAGTTGTTAGAATCTCATCTATCAAGGACCTCTAATCCCCCTGTACTATCTCCACTGCCAGTGCTCCGAGTACGGACCGTACCGCTACAATTAACAATTATCAGTGTCATACTACACGTGTCTAAAGAACAATACAATTATAAGTTAAATGTAGACTTCTTAACTTTACCATCATCCTACCCCATTCTCATTAACTGAAATACGCTTCTACAGAATCGTATTACATATACTCTTTGGTTTTGTGCCTACAGAATCATATGCCTATACTCCTAATGCCACAAGACCGAACTGCTCTGATACCAACTCTAACCCCCCAAAAATCTGGAGCTCCACCTCCCCGAACACCCGGAATGTTAACCTACCAGTTCAATCAAACCTGTAAAATCCTATTCACTAACACATACTTCAAAACATTTAATTTGATATCAACTCAAGTTCTTCAAATACAAGATTACAAAAACTACTTGAACTTGAACTATTAAACCTAGGATCTTTAAAGCCTCGAACATCTATAGTACGAGTTGATAGTACCGACTCAAGCAGGGGTCTTACTATACAGTAATGGTGGGCTCACCGGAATCTTACACAACTCTAACCCATTCCCAAACATGCTACATCTTATCATCACCTGCAGAAGGGAGTCAAACGAAGGGTGAGCTTTTAAGAGCTTAGTAAGGTCGTACAAAGACTACCAAAAGAACTACAAAACGATTCCAAAGAATCCAACCGACGATGATTTCCAAAATACTTCAAACGATCTAAATAGCTTAATGATTTCCGAAATGATCAAAATTCATCATAAATAGATACCAAAATAAACAATAACAATCACGACGGTTTCCAAAATGATCAATAAAAGATCATTTTCGAATCCATCATTCCAAAATACAATGATGGTTTTTCATAGGATTTCAAAACAAGCACAAATCATTTGAGACAATCCTTTCGAGTCAATTTTGTAATAGTCACAGTAAGATACAATGCCAATAAAATCAAAGATGTTGATCCATGGTGGTTGCGATGCCACTCAGGCAAAGCCAGTATGGTGTACACATGCATGATGTACTAGTATATAATTACTAGTCCTCTTCATCGATCAAGGAACTAACCTACTTCCCCATAAGAAGAAGCAAAAAGGCAGCCTTATAATGCCTCCCACAGTACGATTTTCCAGGTCAACACAAAATCTATAACATCAATGAGCATTAACATGAAATCAAATCACTGAAATCTATTCGGTTTCAATATCAATAAACGTACTGATATAAGTCATCACTCGAAATTCCTGAATAACCATAACAAACAGCAAGAACGATTACGAACAGTTATCAAGTTTAGGTCAGGAGAACGAATGCAAACAATTATGGAATATGCCCAGCATGCAATAACAGACGGGCATCGATAAGATTTCCAAATAATCGGTTTAGGTTCAATAGTGGGGTTTTATGAGCAATAACATGTTGATATCAATACATAATTCAATGTTCGACATTAGTCATAAGTAAATCAAAGGAGTACTTACGAGTACGAGTTATCGAAATAAGGGTTCGAACGAAAATCCTTACCCAGGGTTCAGATAGAAACCCTTACCTGGATCCGGAGCTAAGCTATTTAACTGGAAAGTCTTTAGCTTTATCCTAAACGGAACAATCAGCTAATTAGAATACGGTCTCCACTACGATATTATAAATCAATACGGACTCACGCATACTCCCGAAATGAACCCCTTTCACCGGGTATGTAAAATTATCAAAAAGCCCCTCTCGAACTTGAATATAAAAACAGCATTCTCGCAAGTAAAATCACTCAAATAACCTAACTGTATGTGAATTTAAGTCAAAATACTTTTTATAGGTAAAATTACCAAAATACCCCTTTGGGGTGGCAAATTACAAAAATATCCCCCGGGAGTTCCTGGCTCCGGAAAAATCTCAAAATACTTTGAAACACTATTTTATTTTTAAAAGTATTTTAGAGAATTTTTGCCCTAAAATTCCGCACTACTGTCGGGACTGAGTGCCCAGAAGTCGATTCGGCTATAAATACCTATCGGCCTCAGAATGACACGAAATTTTAGAATATGAAACATATCAGTAAAATAAGGATTTTCTAAAATTATCAGATTAAAAAAACTTGGTTTGGTATGCTAAATAACTCACTAATTCTTTTTATCGATACCCTAATTTAGGGTCCTTTGCGGATACCGAAAATTCTTGAAAATTTTCAGAGAGTACAACTTGTAAAAATAGTGGAGGTTACTGTCCATCATCCATGTTCTCGGCAGTCCACTCTTTTGAGTTAAACACACACAAAAATCCACTTTCCATGACACACCTAGACTACTACACGCCTAAGCACACACTAAAACACCTACACCCACACTAATACACTTAAAACACACACATATACTCCTCGTATACCCACAATTACACTTATATTATCACACATACACACACACACACACACACACACCCGAGACACACACACAGAGCAAACACACACTAAACACCCTGAAAACACACACAAACTTCACCAATTACTCTAAAACACACACATACTTAAAACACACACTAAAATCGAAAGAGGAGTCTACCTTCATGAATTTCCCTCCAAATTCTTATTTTCCTTCTTTCCCCCTTCTTTTTTTCCTCCTCGACTGAAATCCGCCTCTCTACTTTCTTTTTATGTTTCTTTCTTCAGTTTTGTTTTCTTCCTCTTTCTTGTTTTGTTTTTCCTTTCTCCTTTTCTTCTCCTCTTCCTCTCCTCTTCCTTCTCTCTTTCTCTTCCCCGAACTCTCTGTTTTTTCTCTTCTCTGTTTTCCTGTTCTGTTTCTTCTTGTTTTGTTTTTCTATTGTTTTTCTTTCTTTAATTTCCTAAAGACTTTATCCACTTAATTCTATAATTTTTTTTTTGATTAGTCACCACTTAAATATAGTAGGTGGCTTCTTTTTTAACACCAAATTCTCAACAATTAGACGCATACATGCCATTTTCATAATTTACAAAATAACCTCCAAAATTTTCAGAAATAACAAAATGATCCCCAAAAGTTTTCAAAATTACATTTTTGCCCCAAAAACTTTTCTAATCTTTATTAGTTTAACAATAACCCTAGATTTCACCAAAATATATATACATATTACTCATTTCATTATTTTTCATCTAGAAACAATAATTTACGATTTAGTCCCCAAAAGTTTCACATATTTACAAATGGCTCCAAAACTTTACAAAATTACATTTTGACCCCAAAATCATGTTAACATTTCATTCTCTACTAATCTCCGAGCATTGATCCAAATTATCGTTAGTTTATTTTATTTTATTTTAATTATTTTTTCTGAAGCTTGGATAGTTATTTTAAATTGCTCCAAAAGTACCAGGTATTACATTTTTTTTAACTAATTTGGAATTTTTGATGGTCCGATAGCCGCCAGGGGTTATTTTGGTAATTTTACATAAGTCTGGGGGTGTATTGGTAATTTTCTATTCTGGTGGCTAACTTAGCGGACATGCATAATTGAGCATTAGGAATGCTAGAAATTAAGAGGCGGTGTTAGTACCGTCTCGAAACAAAGAAATTCGTGGCATAAGTACACTTTCAGAGTCTTGGGTAAAAATCCTTGTACCATGTTAAAATAGCTAGTCGTAAGAAGAGGTTATGACCTGATAAGTGGGAAGGGTAGAAATCGAGATATTCTCTTGCACTGCAAGTCAATTATACAATACACGGATTAATTTATCCCCGATTTATTTGTTCAGATATGGTAGGTGGTGACTAAGGTCATATTAAAAGGAGAATTTTCGAATTCGGTTAAGCAGTTGTGTAAGTGACCTGTCCATTCAACTAGTGTTTTTTAAAGCTTATATGTTATCTACCTTTGAAAATGACTATTTTATCAACATATGAACTGCTTTAATTATGTTTAGCTGTTCTTGCTTTGAAGAAAGAGTTTTTCCCAAAAAATATTTTAGTGACTTATTTCTCGTCTAAACCGGACCAGCACACAAATGAAATTTTGTTAGAAATTAGTTTTGGAACGCCGAGTGAAATGATTGATGCAAGTGAGATGTTTTGCTTTTGCCATTATTGTGACTATGAACTGCTTGAAAACTATCGAAAGAGGTGTCAGTTGTTTAACCATCAGAGATTCAAGGTAGTTTTTGCTTACTCAATTGTTATGCCCCATATCAAATAGGGAAAATTTAGATTTCATATCCTCGTCAACATGACAGAATGTTGGCGCACAATACTGTTGCTCGTGGTCGTCCCGACTTCCATAATGATTATCATCCCAAGGTAGGATTTCGGGTCTGAGTCAGTGGGACTAAACGATGACCGCAGTATATCGTTTGAGCAGGTGTTGGATTGGAAATGTCTTGTAATGAGGTTTTTGTGATAAAGACTTTTATGCCCTCAACTCTGTTTCACTGATTTCAAATATCTCAAGTTGCTACATTATAAAGTGAGTTATTTTCTGGCATGCTATTATCCAGCTAGTTGAATCATTGGTTGCTCACTGAGCAAGTGAAAGCTCACCCTTACTGATCATTTCAGGTCTGAAAGTAAGGTGATCGAGACGAGCATATGATTGGAAATTTAGAGTGAAGCCCAGAGATTGCATTAGACTAGCTATAATCTAATATAAGAACAATTGTAAGAAGTTTGGAAATGGAAATTTGGTATGAAAAAATAATGGAAGTTGTAAAAGGTTTATTTCCACTGTAGTTGATTTGTTGTACGTAAGTAAGGCCTGGCAAAGCCCTTGGTGAGACCCCAATGGGCCTGCGGCTAGTTACAAACTTGGTTCATAGGCCCAGCCTTGGTTTCGGGTGGTGAGAACTAAGGCACCTACCTTCACTCACTTGATGCCATCTTTAGGAGGTTGGTCAAGTGGATGATAGAGCTCACACGTGACCCCCTCTGCTGTTACAACTCAGACTTCTATAGAAGGGACTTTGGTACCTCGAAAGGGAGGCGAGGGTGAAGACCAGTGTGACGAGTCAGACATTCACAAAGAATGTGAGCAAATCAGAGGCAAAGAAGGTGCTCTAGGGAGTAAAAGGAAAACCACAGCCCCTCTACCGAGGCAGAGACGCAAATCTTCCTAGATTGCCTCGGTCTTCCGTAAGACCTACAAGAAGCCTCAATCCAATGAGACTATGGTGGTGTAGTCGTCCCTTGATCCTAAAGGCGAGGAAGAAGAATATGAAAAAGATAAGGAGGAATGTGAGGAACCTTTAGGGATTGGCACGAGGAAAAGGCCAGCCCAAGGAAGACTCAGCGGAAGCTATGAGGAGACCAGCTTAGAGTAGGCTTTATAGCCCACTAGGGACTTTTATTCCAACTATAATGTAATCTACACTCTTATTCTTTTATGTTTCGAGTTAAAATTTTCTTAGTGAATTCTATGTTAATGTTTAATTCAAATGTATGCTCACATACTTGCATAGAAAAAAAGGAGAAATGGCTAAGAATTGGATTGAAAAAATTAAGATTGGATTGAGTTGTTTGAACCGGTACAGGATTTGGCCTAAAACTAATCTGCCAAATTTGGTAGTTTTGGGACTCATCCCTTTAAAAGGGCATTCCACGTTACTCACAATGGCTTAACCCTACAATTTTTTAGCTTCAACTCCTAGCCTTTGCGATTCATTTAACAAGATCCAACTCATTCATCTCGATGGGCGATTCAACCTGAGGTATGTGACGAGTCTACAAAATGTGGTTGTTCTTGAAGACATTCTCCAGGCGGCATGCAAATTCTGGGATTCCAATGATTATGTCTTCCGATTCAGCTTGGATGAACTTTGCCTAACTCACAAAGAATTCTCTGCTCTGGTAGATATTCATGTTAACCTGCCCATTTCTGTTCCGGTCATTCAAGATGGTTATGTCAAAGCCCTCATGGGTTTGCTGAAGATTAGGGAGGAGCGCGCTAGGTCTTTTATCCAACGTGAAGGTATTCTACTTTCTCCTGAAAGAGAATATTTTTCTACTAAGCCGAATAATTATGATCAGCGGTATGCCTATGGTCAGGTAACAACTCTGGCATTGTGTGTGCTAGCCAAATAGCCCATTATTGTTGGCATTGGTATTGCTAATATGAGGCTGACATAGTTATTGATCCAGATGTCTATGAAAGGAAAACCCTAATTCCGTTAGTGGTGGTGAGACCATAAATGATATCACTGATGTGCATGAAGACCCAAGCCTTTCATATAGGATTAGCCCCTTGCTTCTGTTTATGTAGCTCCTGGATCAAATGTGACTGGTAACTGCTCCTACTAAGGGGACATATCGTCCTTGTTCTTTCCATTCTCCTTGAAGGTCGTTTGGACATAGATGATTGGACTTACTTTTTCTGTGTTCGGGAGTCCAAGGATATTCTTGGTACTGTCCTTCGTGTGGTGACCACATGTCTACTCTATAGACTTCTGGATATTTCTGTATTTGTCTCTTGTGATTGCACCATTTGTCTTTTTATTGCTTGTTGGATTCAGAGACAATTTGGTTACAAGCAGGCTATCCTTGATTTTTGAATAATTTTGCTGCTTCGGCGAATGACCTCAGTCCTTTACTAATCAAGGCCGTCTATAAAGGTTGGGGCTCTCCTCCTTATTTTGATCGTTTCATAGGGAGTGACACCTTTGTTGATTGTATGGATCCAGCTACCTCGTTGCTATCTAAAGAATATATCAGTTGGCTTTGGCCTCATCTTTCGGGGAAAGTTCAGGCTTTGGAAAGTCGACTGAGGGCAGAGCTGAACTGGGATTTTTTGAGGGCATGTGAGATCAGACTTATTGAGCGAGCTAAAGAAGAAGCTCATGCTGCTGTTGGCTTAGGGCTCGAATTGACCGATTTTGGTTGGTCTTCTCAGAATACAGTTCAGAGTTTTTTTCGTCCTCAAGCTAAAGGAGGAGTCCAGGTTACATGGATCAGGCTATCTTGGATCGGTTCCCAACTGTTTGAAGAGAAGTTTGATGTATATGGGAATCTGATACGGTCTGCACATTGATGAGCCACGACCACACCCTTTCTCGCTGCCGAAAAAAAACAACCAAAGAGGCCGATGTCTACCAAAGAGATCCCTGCCTACCAAAGCTGCTCAGGACCGGGAAGATTACATGGAGGCTTATATCGAGGGCCAGTTTGATCGCATGGGTGGCAAGGGCAAGGAGATTGACAAAGTGGACCAAGGTCTAACTTTTAAGGCTGAAGTTCTAGAGGATGTGATCCGGATATCTCAGAGGTTGACTTACAAGAAAGGTATGGACACGTTCATGTCAATCATATATTTGGATGAAGAGGATCGTTTGGCTTTGATGAAGAAGAAATAAATGCGCTGATAGATTATCCTTAGGTTACTGATTGGACCTACACTTTTTCTTTTGCCCCAACTTTGGCCTAGACCGCCCTTTGCAAGCTTTTCGTCCTAGCGGACCTTTTTCTAACTTTTTTTAATTATTATTTATGTGCCCTAACTTTTGTAGGTATACACAGTTTCTCTGTGTGTGTGTGTGTGTGTGTGTGTATGTGTGCGCGCGTAAAAAGTATGTGTAATGGGTGTGTATTAGTGTGTATGGTGTGTGCTTAAAAACATGGGCGTGTGTGCAGTGTATGTGTGTATATGTGCGTGCACGCGCGCGCGCGCGCGTGTGTGTGTGTGCGTGCATACGTGCAAAGTGTTATGTGACTACAATCTGTAATGTGTGTAAAAAGTATATGTAAGGTGTATGTAATAGTGTGTATTAGGTGTATGTAATAGTGTGTATCAGGTGTATGTAGTAGTGTGTATCAGGTGTATATGTGTGTAAACAATGTGGGTGTTTGTGCAGTGTGTGTGTGTGTGTGTAGTAGTAGTAGTGGTAGTAGTAGTATTAGTGTGTGTAGTGTGTGTGCCTGTGTGCGCGTGCAAACGGCGTGGAATGCATGCAGTGTACTTGGTATTGTATATGTGCTACAGCTACAGCCGTGAGTTGCTCTGTTTATGTGTGTGCGCATGCGCGCTTTTGTTGTGTTTGAGCAGGTTTCTTGGGGGGGGGGGGTGTTACAGAGTATATTTGCATGTGTGTGCGTGTGTATACTCTATGTGTGTGCTCGAACGCGCACGCGTGCATGCGCGCATGTGTGTGTGTGTGTGTGTGTGTGTGTGTGTATAGCATGTGAGTGTAGGTATGTGTTACGGTGGAGTGATCAGTGTGTTAAGGGTATGAAAAGGAAGCGTTTGGTTATCGGTATGAAAATGGAATGATTAGCGTGAACTCTAGAGTTTGACTGTGGATTTTTTACTGTTAAGGTATGCTTGGTGGGATAGTGAAATCAAGTGACTTGAGGAAAGCTCGACAAGTGTCAAACAGATGCCCGAGAAAGACATGGTGAGTTGGAACAAGATATTGGACGGGTGTAGAAGGCCGAACAGTTGGACGTGGGTGTTGAGTTATTTGAGAGAACGTCTAACAAGAATGTTGGGTCTTAGTCGGCGATGCTTTCAGGTTAAAGTAAAACTACCGATCTGGTGATGAAAATAATGGCCTTGATGCCTTTTTTGGTCAGATGTAGTAACGTTATAATTGCGCCCGATCTTGATACCGAGGAAACGAGTAGAGTTGAGGTAAGTGACCTTTTGATCAATCTTGTGTTTTCGTGTGTAGGGTACATATCATTATTTTATTTTGGGAAAGCACAATTTATCAGTAATGAACTATTTTTTGTGATGTTTACTTATTTTCTTAGAAGAAAGAAATGTCTGCCAAAATGCTTTAACGACTCTTATTATTCGTTAAAAATCGGACCAGCATGTAAACAGTTATGGAATTTGGATTCAAATGTTTACTGCAAAGCTAGTTTGCTCTTGGATTTGATATGTTTTGGAATTGAAATGTTTCAAAAGAATATTGGAATGAAGTGGATGGTTTGACCATTTGTAGCTAATGTATTTTTCATTTACGATAGAACAAATTGGGAGTTTGATTTTCTTAATCAGTTGATGTGAACCATATCTACTAGGGGTGCAAAAACCCCACTTTTAGTCTTGATTTATTTCCTTCTAATGTTCATTGGCCTTTATTGTTATTTAAGTCTATCATTATAAGTTCAGGCCTAATAATATATAATGGGAATGATTCACTTAAGTCCATTCTATTTGAAGTCCAGTCTAGTCAGAGTCCAGTCCAGTTATACTCCGGTCCAGTCGGTTAACCAATCCAGTTAGTAGGTTTAACCCTACTTACGAGATTTAACTTAATTCAAATTTTGATTTATGATTTGGGATTGATCCTTGATTTAGATGTTACTTGGGAATAATTCCCGAAATCTGGTACATCTCATCTGTCTTTTCAGATATTTTTACCAAATTAAGGGAAATTAATTTACAAAAATTCAGGGAAAATCTTAATCAATTTAGGGATGAATCGCCCGATTTTCAACAAACCAGCCGGTAAGTTAACTTTTTTGTGCTCTTCAATTTAAATCATACATTCTGCTCTATTAGAGATAAAAAGGTCATCTTAACCATATTATTCAACCCCCAGACCTATATAAATTGATCCGTTGGGCTTTCAAAAAAAGAACTTTTCATTTTGACTTTTTATCCAGAAGAGAAATTTTGCAAAAGAACCTAGAGAGAGAGGGAGAGAGGGGGAGAGGGAGGAGAGAGAGAGAGGGGGGAGGGAGAGAAAGACCATAGATATCCCGACTTCCGCATCAAGCACATACCTGAACTTTGACCAGCCATAACGCATTCATACGATTCCCGACTTAGGTGATTCAAAAGCCTATATCTTGCATCTTTTGAAGAGTTACAACTTTGTAGAAGGAGTCCGATTTATTTAAGGTTTTTCTCAGGCCGAAAAATAGAGTTTTTCTGATTTGGCAGATTACTTTTCTTGGTTTTTGATGTTCAATTGATTATTGGATCGGGCAATTAGGTATCTGGATTGAGGTATGATCCTTTATTATTCTTTGAGTACTTTAATTTCAATATTAGAAGAGTCTTAGAATGTCTCCCCTCCCCCGACCAAATCTCGTTTGAAAAATATAAGAATTAAGATTAGAGTCTTCTATTTCATTTCATTTTGAATTCTAAGACTACTATAAGTGTAGTCAATTAGAGTTTTAAGTCTTTTTCAGCTAGAAGAAGTCGAGTCAGTATAAGAGTCAAAGACCGAGATTAGGGTAGCCTCCCGTAAGGTCTGGTCGAACTATGAGGGTTTTGATCATGGTTTGTCTGATCGGGTGCATAGGCTATTTGACCCCCATTGTCGAATTCAAACAAAATTAGGTTTAGTTTAGACTTTTTCCTTTAATTTTTATTTTGGGATAAAAGTTACGAAAATCTCATAAAAATAATTTAGAGGCTAATTAGGGTATAGGAGGTGCCTAACACCTTCCCGTTGTATAACTTAGTCCCAGAATTCGAATCTCCAATTTCGTAGATCAGGGTTTTCTCGTTAACCCTATTAATTGTTAGACTAACCCTAAAAATAAGATGGCGACTCGACTTAGACCTTCTCGGGTCTAAATCTTCGGAGCGATTTGCTATAGAGGGAAAATCATATTTCAAGACCTTGTCAGTTGGACTGAATGTTAATGTGTAGTTGTAACGCCTCGAAAATCCAGAGCTCCGCCGCCTCGAACTCTTGGAACGTTAACATATCACATCACATCAAACCTGCCAAAATCTGTTCACTGACACATACTTCAAAACATATAATAATCCGATATCAACTCAAATTCCTCACATACAAGATTACACAACTGCTTGAACTTGAACTATTAACCTAGGTTCTTTACAACCTCAAACATCTATAGTACGAGTTGACAGTGCCGAGCCATGCAGGGGTCTTACTATACAGTAGTGGTGGGATCACCGAAATCTCACACAGACTCTAACCCATCCCCGAACATGCTACAACTGATCATCACCTGCAGAAGGGAGTCAAACGAAGGGGTGAGCTTTTGAGAGCTCAGTAAGGTCGTACAAGGACTACCAAAAGAATTACAAAACGATTCCAAAAAAAAAAATCCAACCGACAATGATTTTCAAATTATTTCAAACGATCAAAAAACTCAATGATTTCCAGAATGATCAAAATTCATCATAAATAGATTCCAAAATAACAATCATGACGGGTTCCAAAACGATTATAAAAGATCATAGTCAAAGCCATTATTCCAAAATAAAATGAAGGTTTTCCAAAGGACTCCAAAACGCACACATATATAAAAAGCACACAGATCATTCGAGACAATCCTTTCCGGTCAATTCTGTAGCAGTCACGGTAAGATACAAGGCAGATAAAATCAAAAACGTTAATCCTGGGCAGTCGGGATGCCACTAAGGCAAAGCCGTACACATGCATGATGTACCAAAGTAATCACTATTCCCATTGGATACTAGCATGCGTTTCATGCAGGATTCAAACCATCCTTATAACGCCTCCCCACAGAACGGATACCTAGGTCAACACAAAAATCAACAATATAAATGAGCATTAACATAAGCCCAAATCACCAAAATCAATCCGGATTTCAATATTAATAAACAAACTGAAATATGTCATCACTCAGAATTTCAGAATAACCACAACAAGCAACAAGAACAATTGCGAACGGTTATCAAATTTAAGCACAACGGTTCAGGAGAACGGACATAAACAATCATAAAATTTGCTCAGCATGCAATAACAGGCGAGCATCAATACGATTTCCAAATAATCGGTTAAGGTTCAATATTGGGTTTTTTTGGATAATAGCATACCGATATCAATACATAATTCAGTGTTCGACATTAGTCATCATTAAATCAAAGGAGTACTTATGAGTACAAGTTATCAAATAAGGGTTCAGACGAAAGTCCTTACCCAGGTTTCAAATAGAATCACTTACCTGGATCTGAAGCTAGATTATCCTAACCGGAAAGTCTTTAGCTTTAACCTAAATGAGATAATCAAATCATCAGAACATATCCTACAGTACAATATTATAACTTAATATGAACTCACACATACTCCCAAAATGACCGCCTTCACCAGGCATGTAAAATTACCCAAATGCCCTTTATGTGTAAAATTACCAAAATGCTCCTCTCGGACTTAAATCACCAAAACAGCCTTCATGTGAGTAGAATCACTACAATAACCTTACGATATACGAATTTATCCTGAAATACATTTCTTAGGTTAAATTACCAAAATACCCCCTGGGGGTTCCCAGTTCTGAAAAATCTCAAAACACTATTTTTAGCATCCTGATATCATTTTTGGGTAAAAACTATTTTAGAAAATTTTCGTCCGAAAATTTCGAATCGATATCCGGACCGAGCGCTTAAAAGCCAGTTCGGCTAAAAATACCTATCGGCCTCGGAATGGCAGGAAATTTTAGAATATCAAACATATCAGTAAAATAATATTTTTTAAAAAATTTCATATTAAAATAACTTGTGTTAACCCTACGGTTATTTAACCTAGGATTATATTTGGTTTTGATGATAACTAACATTGATGTTTATGTTGTCTAATATGCATTGAGTTGTCGAAGCAATATGAACAATCTCATACTCATGCAAACGGACTATTAGACGAGCAACACGGTCAAAGACTCTCAACAGAACGCATCAAAGAAGGAATTCGTCGATTGAAGTTTTCATGCTTTTATTTCCTTCTTTGTAAACTAGACATAGAGAGATGATCGTTACGATGACTGTATACCTAAAACTTGCCCATAGGTTTCCCTTGCATGCATAAAAGTTTTTCATGCTTTAAAAACAAGGAAACTGTATTTTCAGGACTGCATTGGAATGCAGTCGACTGCATTGGAATGCAGTCGACTGCAAGTTGGGCAGTGAGGTATTGCAGTCGACTGCATTGGAATGCAGTCGACTGCAATACTTCCAGTAGCCTATTACAGTCGACTGCATTGGATTACAGTCGACTGCAAGTTGAAAATTTGAATTTTCAACGGCTACTTTGGGATTACAGTCGACTGCAATTGTGCATTACAGTCGACTGCATTTACCGTTTTGGCGCAATTAATGCTCCGCCTAACCCAAACGGTCATATTTATTCCCACCTCTATAAATACTCATCTTGGACATAGTTTTCACTTATCAATTGCATTCAAAGCTTTCTTATCTTTCATATTCTCAAAGATCAAAGCAATTGTTCAAATCTCTCTTGGCTTTCATTGATTTCTCATCCATTTCAAGAGAGCATTTATTGTGAGCTTACATTCGAGAGATATACACTTTCATAAGTCATCATACACTCATCTCTCTTGTTCTAGTACTTAAACTTGTACTCATCTACTTCTTGATAGTGAAATCTTGTACTCATTTCTTCATCTAAAGGTTCTTGTATCAAAGCTTGGGGTTGTCAAGCTTTGGAGCTTTGGGTTTGTCAAAGCTTGTTCTTGATGTGGGCATATCATCAAGGGATTGTAAGAGATTCGGTCTTGACCCGTAAGGAAGATCATACTAGTGGATTCTAGGGCCTTTCAAGGGACTTCCTTGAAGGGGTGGACGTAGGCTTGAGGGTATATCAAGCCGAACCATTTAATTCTCCTTGTCAAGTATCTCTAAACCCTTATCTCTTTACATTATCGTTTTACATTTGTGTTGAGATTGGTTGTTTGCTTATTTGAGTTATTGAGATTGAGGTTTGTTGTTTGTTAAATTTTAAAGTAGTCTTAAAATCCTATTCACCCCCCTCTAGGGTTATTTTATTGGCTTCAAGTGGTATCAGAGCCTCGGCTCTTGTTATATTGGGTAACGCCAAGAGAGTTAATCGATCATGGCTTACGTTGGGGGTATGGAGGGTAGTTCTACCACTAGGCCTCCATTGTTTAATGGGACCAATTATAGTATGTGGAAAGTTAAGATGAAAATCTACTTAGAATCTCAAGACTATGAGATGTGGGATATTGTTGAGAATGGCCCATTCGTTCCGATAAAAGTGGTTGACAAGGTTGAAGAACCTAAATTCAAATCGGAGTATAGTGATCATGACAAGAAGATGATTTGTATGAATGCTAGAGCGAAAAATTGTCTTGTGTGTGCTTTAGACACAAATGAACTCAATAGAGTCATTATGTGTAATTCCGCTAAGAGTATTTGGGATACTCTTCAAGTCACTCGTGAAGGGACTTCTCTTCTTAGAGACTCCAAGATGAACTTATTGTTTAGAGATTATGAGTTATTCCATATGCTTCCAAATGAATCCATTACGGATATGAATACCCGTTTTACTAACATTGTGAACCCTTTGAAGCAATTAGGCAAATAATTCACTAATGGTGATCTTGTAAGAAAGGTGATTAGGTCCTTACCAAGAGCTTGGGATGCAAAGATCACCGCCATCCAAGAATTGAAGAATCTCAATATCTTTCCTCTTGATAAATTGATGTGCTCACTTATGACGTACAAAATGCAACTCAATACATTTGATCAAGAGGATGTCAAGAAGAAGCCTACATCAATTGCTCTTAAAGCTTCATCTTCAAACCTTGAGTCAAGTGATGATGATGAAGAATTTGATGAAGAGGATATTGCATTGGTTGCAAAGAACTTCAAGAAGTTCTTAAGATTTAGAAGAAATGATGGGAGAAGACAACAAAATGCTAGCAATGAAAAGAAGCTTTGCTACAAATGCCACAAGCCGGGACACATGAAGATGGATTGTCCTAACTACAAAAGGGAGAAGAAGGAAAGAAGAGATGTATGGGAAAGAGCTAAAAGAAGACAATTCTCTAAGAAAGAGAACAAGGAGAAGGAAAGAGCAATGAATGCCGAACATACTTCAACATTGAGTGATTTTGATTCAAGTGATGAAGAGAATGATCAAGCAAATGTATGCTTCATGGAAAATGATGAGGTAAGCTCTTCTTCCGGTAGTGATAGTGATAATGAAAGCTTTGAAGATGCTTATGATAGCTTATATGAGGAATCCAAGAAAATTTTCAAGAAAAATATTATTTTGTCTAAGAAATTTCTTGAAGCTAATAAGTAAATTAAGAAGTTGATAATGGAAAATGATAAGTTGCATGCCAAGAATGAATGCATGTCTAGTCATTTATATGTAGAGCATATGAATAATGATTTGGTTGAATTACTTGTTAACACTCCTAGCTCAAAACAAATCTCTTCCAAAACTTTGGCTTTAGAAAAACAAAATGAAGATTTAAAAGTTGAGATTTGTGATTTGAAAAAATGTCTTGAAAAATTTGTTGATGGTCAAAACAATTTGGATGTCATGCTTGGACGCCAAAGAATTGGCCTAAACAAAGGTGGTCTTGGATTAGATCCCATGGCCATGCCTCCTAAAGTTTTACAACAACAAGCTAGGTTGAATATTCATACAAAATGACCAAAGAACTATTGCACGCCTTTTACACATTGTGGTTGGTGCAACAAGAAAGGGCATACGACTAATCATTGTCCTTGTAGAATTGTGTTTGTTAGAGGTAGAAAGAAAATGTGGATTGTGAAAGGTCAAGAATACAAATGCAAAACTAACATCCAAAGACCCAAGAAAATTTTGGTACCAAAAGTCACTACTTGATTTGTGTTTATAGGTATGTCTCAAAGCAAAATCTAGTAGCAAGAAGTGGATTCTTGATAGTGGATGCTCAAGACATATGACCGGCAACATATCTCTTTTCACATCGATTGATCTTAAGGAAGGAGGAAATGTGACCTTTGGTGACAATTCTCAAGGAAAAATCAAAGGTAAAGGAACTATTGGTAAGGAACCACATTCAATTGAGAATGTGTTATATGTTGAAGGATTGAAGCATAACTTGCTAAGTATTAGTCAATTTAATGATAAAGGTTTTTAAGTTATCTTTGAGGCTTCTCATTGCATTATACAATCCTTGAAGAACAATGAAACTATTTTGGTTGGTAGTAGAGATAACAATGTTTACTCCATTCAATTAAATGATTTAGCTAACCAATATGTCAAGTGTCTTAGTGCTATTAGTGAAACATCTTTGCTTTGGCATCGAAGACTTGGTCACATGCACATGGAGCATTTGAAGGTTATTTCAAGCAAAGAACTTGTGAGGGGTCTCCCAAAGATCAAGTTCGAGAAAGATAAAGTATGTGATGCTTGTCAAATGGGTAAGCAAAAGAAAGTCTCTCACAAACCGAAGAAAATGGTATCTACTTCTAGACCCTTGCAATTACTTCACATGGATTTGTTTGGACCAATCCCTACTACTAGTCTTGGTGGTAAATCATATTATTTTGTTATTGTTGATGATTATTCTCTCCATACTTGGACTTTCTTTTTGGCTACCAAAGATGAATCTCTAAATGTGTTCACTTCATTTGCAAAACGTGTTCAAAATCAAAAAGGTTATTTGATTACCAACATTCGAAGTGATCGTGGTAGAGAATTTGAAAATTCAAAAATAGGAGCCTTGTGTGATGACTTTGGGATATCACATAATATTTTAGCTCCTAGAACTCCTCAACAAAATGGTGTTGCCGAAATAAAGAATAGGTCTTTGCAAGAAGCGGCAAGAACAATGCTTAACGAATACGGTTTACCTAAATACTTTTGGGCGGAGGCGGTCAATTGTGCTTGTTTTGTTCTTAATAGAGTTATCTTGCGAAAATTTTTGTTAAAAACCCCTTATGAGCTTTTTAATGAAAATAAACTGTTAACCCTACGGTTATTTAACCTAGGATTATATTTGATTTTGATGATAACTAACATTGATGATTATGCTGTCTAACATGCATTGAGTTGATGAAGCAATAGGAACAATCTCATACTCATGCAAACGGACTATTAGACGAGCAACACGGTCAAAGACTCTCAACGGAACGCATCAAAGAGAAAATTCGTCGATTGAAGTTTTCATGCTTTTATTTCCGTCTTTGTAAACTAGACATAGAGAGATGATCGTTACGATGACTGTATACCTAGAACTTGCCCATAGGTTTCCCTTGCATGCATAAAAGTTTTTCATGCTTTAAAAATAAGGAAACTGTATTTTCAGGAATGCAGTCGACTGCATTGGAATACAGTCGACTGCAAGTTGGGCATTGAGGTATTACAGTCGACTGCATTGGAATGCAGTCGACTGCAATACTTCCAATAGCCTATTACAGTCGACTGTATTGCATTGCAGTCGACTGCAAGTTGGAAATTTGAATTTCCAACGGCTACTTTTGGGTTATAGTCGACTGCAATGGTGCATTGCAGTAGACTGCATTTACCGTTTGGCGCATTTAATGCTCCACCTAACCTCAAACGGTCATATTTATTCCCACCTCTATAAATACTCATTTTGGGCATTGTTTTGATTCATCAATTGCATTCAAAACTCTCTTATCTTTCATATTCTCAAAGATCAAAGCAATTGTTCAAATCTCTCTTGTTTTCATTGATTTCTCATCCTTTTCAAGAGAGCATTTATTGTGAGCTTACATTAGAGAGAGATACACTTTCATAAGTCATCATACACTCATCTCTGTTGTTCTAGTACTTCAACTTGTACTCATCTACTTATTGAGAGTGAAATTTTATACACATTTCTTCATTGAAAGGTTCTTGTATCAAAGCTTGGGGTTGTCAAGCTTTGGAGCTTTGGGTTTGTCAAAGCTTGTTCTTGATGTGGGCATAGCATCAAGGGATTGTAAGAGGTTCGATCTTGACCCGTAAGGAAGATCATACTAGTGGATTCTAAGGCCTTTCAAGGGACTTCCTTGAAGGGGTGGACGTAGGCTTGTGGGTATATCAAGCCGAACCATTTAATTCTCCTTGTCAAGTATCTCTAAACCCTTCTCTCTTTACATTATCGTTTTACATTTGTGTTGAGATTGGTTGTTTACTTATTTGAGTTATTGAGATTGAGGTTTGTTGTTTGTTAATTTTTAAAGTAGTCTTAAAACCCTATTCACCACCCCCCCCCCCCCTCTAGGATTATTTTATTGGTTTCAGAAACCTAAGGTGAGCTCTTTTAGAGTCTTTGGTTACAAATGCTTTGTTTTAAATACCAAGGATCACCTTAGCAAATTTGATTCCAAAACCTTTGAGGGTATTTTTCTTGGTTACTCTAATAACAGTATGGCATATAGAGTTTATAATAAAAGTACTTTGGTTGTTGAAGAATCCATTAATGTTACTTTTGATGAGACTAATCCTTTTTTTCAAAGGACTAACATTGTTAATGTAGATGACATGGATAATGACTTGAGAACTTTGGACATAAGTGAAACACTACAAGGCAACCCCAAAGAAATTGATCTAGGGGAGCAACAATCAAGTTCTCAAGGGGGAAACGAGGAAGCAATCAATGATGCTTCAAACTTGGACAACTCTCAAGAATTACCAAAAGATTAGACTTACAAAAAGGATCATCCAAGCGATCAAATCTTAGGTAATCCTTCGAGTGGGGTAAGAACTCGACGCTCTCTTTAATAACATGTTAATGTAGCGTTTCTTTCCCAAATTGAACCGAAGAAATTCTCTGAAGCTCTACATCATGAATCTTGGATGCTTGCTATGCAAGAAGAGCTAGTTCAATTTGAAAGAAATCAAGTTTGGACCCTTGTGCCTAAACCTCAAAACTTTAGGATTATATGCACAAAATGAATTTTTAGAAACAAACTTGATGAATCCGGAGTCGTGGTTAGAAACAAGGCTAGATTAGTGGCCCAAGGTTATAACCAAGAGGAAGGAATTGATTTTGATGAAACTTATGCACCGGTAGCTAGACTTGAATCTATTAGAATGCTATTAGTTTTTGCTTGCTATAGAGATTTTAAACTCTTTCAAATGGATGTCAAGAGTGCCTTTCTAAATGGTTTTATTTCGGAGGAGGACTATGTGGCTCAACCTCCCGGCTTTGAACATAAAAAATTTCCAAACCATGTTTTCCGACTTAGCAAAGCTCTTTATGGTTTAAAACAAGCTCCTAGAGCTTGGTATGAAAGGCTAAGTAGTTTTCTTTTAGAAAATGATTTTTCAAGAGGAAAACTTGACACCACACAAATACACTACACATCCTAACACACATCTAAAACACACCATCACGCAAATAATCACATAATTATACACACACCGAAACCTTACTCGCTCACTGGAACACACACTACACACACTGACACGCACACAAACCTCACAAATCACACCCTCACACTCACTGCTACCCCACCCGTAGCCTTCCAACCCACACAAATACACTTTACACAATAATTACATATGAACTCAAGCATACATCCATGGCGGCCGTGAACAAACCCAACAACACACACTAAATTGTGCACGGTATACAGGGTAGAAGGATTACCCTTCAAAATTCATGCCCAGTCTCTCTCTCTCCCCCTCTGATTTTCTGCTTGATTTCCTGCTCGAGCCCCTGTCTTCACCTCTCTGTTCTTTCTTTCTTTTCTGCTATGTTTTCCCCTTTGTGTTTCATTGTTCCTTCTGTTTCTCTTCCATTTTCCTGAATTTCCCTTATCTCCCCCTTTTTTCTTTATTTCGGCTTTATCCCATCCATTTGTTTAATACTAAATTTCATTAGTCATCAGGCAAAATGGTAGGATGTGGCATCTTTAGGGTCAATTTCCCTAAAATTTTGACACCTAATGCATATTTCCAACAATTGCAGATTAACCCCTAAAATGTTTTCATAATTCTAAGATAATCCCAAACTCTGTATAATTACATATAAGCCCCAAACGTTATTCCAACCTCCATTAATTTAATTACATCTTACTAAAAATACATATTGTCGCTCATGGTATCATTTTCATCACTAAAATCATGATTTACATTTATGCCCCCAGAACTTTTCAAAATTACAAATGTTCTCCGCCCCCCCCCCCCCCCAAACTTCAAATTTACATCTTTGTCCCAAAATTCTCTTTAGCTTCCATACGCTACTAATACCCCAGCGTTGCTCAAAATTATCGTCCGTTTATTTTTCAGAGCACGGATGGGTATTTTAACCCGCTCCCAAAGTTTGGGATATTACAGTTGTACTATTGCTCGTGGTTTCTCCTGCTTCGTCATTTATATCTAAGGTGGGACTCAGGTAAAAGTCAGTGGGACCAAACGTTGACCGCAATATACCGTTTGAGTCAATTTTGGATTGAACACTTTCATGTGATAATTCTTACGCTAAACAATCCTTATGCACTCAAAACCATTTAATATATATGTCTTAGTACAATTTACGCTTTTATGTTTTTACAGAATCAAATTCTCTTTTTTGCCTTAAGAAATGAGTATTTATGCCTTATATTATCTCTATGTAAAGTTTCGATTTTGTAAACTAAGTTATTTTCAGACATTTTATAGTCTAGCTAGTGGGGTCAATGTTATCTTACTAAGCACGTGGTAGTTCATTAGTTAATTAACATTTCAGGTTTAAAGGTTAAGGTGATAATGTGGATTGTGGGCTTGAATATCATTAAAGGAGAAAACACTGTGGATTTCAAGGACTGTAATTGATGATTTTGGGATTATGATTTTTACCGTTATTTTTTAATTGTTGCTAGATGAAAAGATTGTAATGAATTCATTAATGAAGTATGTATTTGGAGTTAGTATTTTAGATTTCGCTGCAGTGCGTATTGGTTTCAGCAAGTAAGGCCTGGTAGAGCCCTTGGTAAGAGTCCAATGGGTTTGCAGTCGGTCACAGACCTAACCCACAAGACCAACTGTGAGTTCGGGCCATGAAAGAGTTCAATTCTAATTTTTTCCAAAAAAAATAGAAAAAATTAAGTAGAAAGATATACCTCTAATTTGAATAGTCTGGTTGCTAACTCCAGGTTATCCACCATGTGATGGAAGAACGATGCACACAAAGTGGAGGGGAGGAAGGATTTTTAATCTTTCTCTCTCTTGCTTGAATATCTCTCAAAGGTGCTGCGAGGGGTTGTTTATATAGAGATGTGGGTGCAGAAGAGTTATAAAGGGGATTAATTAATGGTTCTTATCACCACAAAGAAGTAAGATATAAAAGACCAAAACGACCAAAGTACCTTTACTCACCAGTACATTTAAGTCTTTAAGGATAACATGCTAGGTTAAGGAAAACCGATAGGTACTTTTTTCCTACTGAATGTACTTTCAAGCCTATTTCTAGAATAAAATGACCACCTTTTAATTAAATGCAAGAGATTAAGATAAAATCGGCACAGAAACCCAAATAAAGTGAACTCAACTACCAGACTCTCTACCCTATCTAGACTTTGACCCGAGTTAAGCTCAAACTGAATAAGTTAATTAAACAGTCATGACCAACTAGACAAGACTGAAATAATTAAATAAGGCCTACAAAAACAATGTTGAGATGTAATGTGTTGTCATTTGTCTGTGTTAGGTAGTTTTGTTAACTATGGTTGTGTCTATGTGTAATTAGTGACTTGAGTTAGTTTGTATCTTGCATGTAGGCCACTTGTTAGCTTACTACTAGTACAAGGGTGAGGCTTTAGCATGTATGGTCTATTGAAATCAGAGTGTAAGTGTTTAAGAATCAAAGTTGTGTTCTAGGGAAAGCAACTCAGTTATACTTCCCCTGTTTTTGCCCTTGTAATATGCTGAAATGCAGATTTATTTTGCCTCTACAATATCACTTGTTTGAGTGTTATCAAGCTGAAATTAGCTCTATAACGAGCCAACATTTTCAATGAAATAACGTCTACAAAAATGGGGTTTCTACAATATCATCAAGTGTTTGTAAGGATTTTGATCTTGACGCGGAAGAAGATTGTTGTCAGTGAATTTTAGTGCTTTCTAAGGGACTTCTTTGAAGAGGTAGATGTATTGGGTTAAGTGCAGTTCAAGCCGAACCATTAAATCTTTGTGTCAAGTATCTCTAACTCAATCTATTTACTTATTGTTTTATAATTTTTTAGAATGTTTAAGATTGTTCATTGGTTTGATTGAGATTCATGGTTTTGTTAGTTTAAATCCTCCACCCCCCCCCCTCCCAATAGGGTTGGTTTATTGGTTTCAGGCGGGTTAAACGGTTTTAAGGCTGACGAGTCACCCTGGGAGCGAAGGCATGTTGGGAGTCGCATAAAGGGAGTTAGGCAACCCTCCTAAATGTTCGTTGGTCGGCTTTTGAGGTGCGCGTTCTCCTCTTCTGCTGAATATCTACAGAGTTCTACCCATTGGTTAGGGCTCTACCACATAAGTTAGGGGTATGTACTAGGGGTGAGCATTTAAACCGTTGAAACCGATCCACTGTTAAAACTGAACCAATCAATCTAACTAATTCCAAACCGATCTTAAAAACAGTCGGTTTGGTTTTTTTTTTTTTTAACCACATATTATGTCCGGTCGGTTTAGTTTGAATTTTTTGAACATGATAGGTAAATATTTTAACCTAACCCCAGTTACTTTTACTAATTGCCTTAGTTAAATTTAACCCATTCATATAAAAAGCAAGTAACCCTAAGTTCCTCTAACCCTAACCCATACTTTTCGCTCGCCACCCAAATCTCTGTAGTTTGCTTCACCAAGCCTCGACCACCCACTGATCTGCCGATTGCTCCACGACATCGCCTCTACCTCCATCACGGCTGCGCCTCCATCATCTCACGTCTCTCCTCCCACCACGGTCTGCACCTCCCACAGTTGCGCCTCCATCATCTCATGTCTCTCCTCCTGCTACCGCCTCCACATCTCAACTCCACCCTCTAAGTACAAAGTAAGAAGGTCTTCTTTTCTCCTCTCCTCTTCTGTTTCTTCCTCTTCTCTTCTCTTTTGTTTCTTGACTTTCCTCTTCTCTTCTATTTCCTCTTCTCCTTTTCTCTTCAGTTTCTTCTCCACATGATCTCACCAATTACAAAATAAGACCTCCTAACGACTTTATTAAACCCATACAAAGATGAGGGATTCTTACGCCACTGGCCATATGCTAAAAATTTTGGGTTTAATTAAAATAGAAAAAAAAGATTGGTTTGAATCTTTAGATAACTATTTTACTAAACACACACAAAGATGAGGGATTTTTTGGCCACTGGCCATGCCGAAACTTTTGGGTTTGATTGAAATCATAAAATAAGATTGGTTTAAATCTTTAGACACATATCGCATTTTTGTCTCTGGCCATGTGTAGTCGTGGCTTCTGTGACTACTGACTACCTATAGCATTTTTTTCATGAGATAAGGGTTGTTAGAAAAATAAAAAAGATTTATATTGGCACTTCATTGTTATTAACGAGATTATTCACGTTTTTTAAGAGTAGTTTTCGTCTTGGTGAAGTTCAGACTTCAAATAAGTTTTAATCTCACAAAATTCTCAAGATTGCTAGTAATAGAGTTAACAAATAATTTCTTAATTGTGTTATTAGAAATCTTGAGGTAGCATTAACTTGAATTTCAGTTAAGAAATAATTTCTTATTGGTGTGTTGTATCAGATGATTGATGATGCGGGGGCAGTAGGTGTTGGTGGAAACGGCAATTCTGCCCACTTCCTCTTAGGCCTCCGAAGAGAAAGAATTAGACAAATACTAGAAAGCCATCTAACGTCTGGGATCACTTTCAGAAGGTCAAAGGGAGTACACCAACTGAGCCTGATCCTGAACTCGTGATTTGTAAGTATTGTTCTAAGCCCTATAGCTACATTATGGCAAATGGTACAAGTACTTTTTGGAGCCATACTAGGTGTTATGAACATGCCGGTAATAGTAAGAATAAAACAAAATTAGGTACGAACCTAAAAGACAAAATACTGGTGTGAATGAGCTAAAGGTGGCTTCATTTAATGTTAAGGATTGCAGACTAGCACTTACTGAGATATAAATTATCGATGAATTACCTTTTAATCTTGTGGAAGGTCAAGGGTTTAAAATTTTACGTGGAATCATGGAACCAAGATTTAATGTTCCATCTCATTTTACTATTGCTAGAGATATTCTTAAGTTGTTTTACAAAGAGGGAGAGCTTCTAAAAAAGAAAGGGTTTGTCTCACTTCTGACACTTGGACTTCATTACAAAATATCAACGACATGTGTCTTACAGCTATATTGGATTGAATGTGACTGGAATTTGCAAAAGAGAATATAGTATTTAGTCAAGTTGAAAATCACAAGGGCAAAACAATTGGTAAAGTTATTTAGACTTGCTTGTTGAATTGGAAGATAGATAATCTTTGTACTGTAACAGTTGCTAAGGCTAGTTCTAATGATGATACCATTAAATATCTGAAGAGTAAAACTAATAGCTGGAAAAGTACTACCATGGATAATGAGTTCACGCACATGAGGTGTGGTGCTCAGATTACTACCTTGTAATCAGTGAAGGTATGAAAGAAGTTCACGGTCTATTCTTGAAGATTCATAATACGGTAAGGTTTGTGAGGCTCTATCCTTCTAGGCTTTTTAAGTTTCAAGAGATGTACAAAGAAGGAGAAAATTGAAAGTAAGAGTCTTGTTTGTCTAGATATTCCTACTAGGTAGAATTCTACATACTTAAGAAGCTGCCCAAAAATTTCAAAAAGCCTTTGGAAGATTAGAAGAAGATGATTTGGGCTTTCGTAAGTACTTTTCAGTGTCTTTAAGTGAGGACGAGGATGAAAACAACGGTGGGAGAGGAAGGGCAACAAATATAGGGCCTCATTTGTTGGAAGATTGGGAAAATGCTATAGTGTTGGTTCAGTTTCTAAAAATATTCTATGAGGTGACTTTACGGTTTTCTAGTTCTTTATATGTTACATTTAATGCCTATTTTAACTAAATCATGGTTGTGTGATTGAAATTGATATAATTGTGTAAAGTGCTGATTATATCTTGTATTTAATGGCTTCTGACATGCTGAAAAAGTTTGAAAAGTATTCGGGAAATGTGGATAAACTGATTAGGTTGGTGTATATTGATGTTGTGTTGGACCCTCGTCACCAATTCAAGTACGTTAAGTTTGCTAATGTCAAGTGAATGGTTGTGGGGTGGTTATAGATATTGCTGATAAGGTGAAGGAAAATTCGGTTCGCTTTTTTGAGCACTTTGAGCAGGCGTAATGAAAATAGAGGAAGAAGACAAGTTTCCAAAGAAAATGAGGTTGAGGGAGAAGAATCATTGGCAGCACAATATCATAAGCTTTTAGAGGCAGAAAAGAGTATAGAGAGCAAATCTAAGGTGGAAAGGTATTTGGCAGAGAGTTGTGAAAAACTCTAGAAAATCCGTTGATATATTAGGGTGGTGGAAGGTGAATAGCAACAAGTATCGTGTTCTCTCTCAGGTAGCAAGGCATGTTTTAGCTATTCCAGTTTTTATCGTTACTTCTAAATCAACTTTTAGCACATGAGTCGTATACTTGATCCATTTAGGAGTTCTTCGAATTCAAGGATGGTAAAAGCACTTGTTTGTACTCAAAATTGGTTGAAATGTCCTTCGGTCCCCATTGATCTTTCGACAAGCTATGAACGAGGTTGAAAAGTATGAAGATATCTTTTCATGTAAATTTTTTCAATTAGTCAAATTGCTTTTAATGAATTCATTTGCTGAATTTCATAATCTTTTCCTTATCAGAGAAGGCAATGTGATCAAATGCAAGTAGTTTAAGTAATCCATCTATTGTTACTGACTGATTCACCAAGGTAACTTAAGTGCATAGTTTTTTATTTTTTGGCACACCTATTTGACTGTAAGCTCTTTTTTCTATTGTTGTTATTGTGAAACATATAAAACATGGTCACTGATGTGTTCATGTCTTCTTCATCTATCATAACTTTTTCTCATTTCTATGAACCAGATTCAATTCCTTACTAAAACCAATAAAATAACCCTAGAGGGGGGGGGGGGGTGAATATGGTTTTAAGACTACTTTAAAAATTAACAAACAACTAACCTCAATCTCAACACAAATGTAAAACGATAATGAAAAGAGAGAAGGGTTTAGAGATACTTGACAATGAGATTTAAATGGTTCGACTTGATATACCCTCAAGCCTACATCCACCTCTTCAAGGAAGTCCCTTGCAAGAGCACTAGAATCCACTAGCAACAATCTTCTTCCTGGTCAAGATCAAAACCCTTACAACACTTGGTGATATCCCCACACCAAGCACAAGCCTTGAATCCACAAAGCTCACCCAAGACTTGACAAACCCAAGCTTTGATCACAATCCTTTTACAAAGATCAAATGTGTACAAAGAAACCCTCTTGAAAGTAAATGAGTACAAATGAAGCTCTAGTGCAATAGAGAGATGAGAGAATTGATGACTTGAAGAATGCTCACTCTCAATCAAAGAATTGCTCACAAAGATGCTCTATTTAATGATGTAAAATCATGAAGATGAAGAGAGAAAAGTTTAATCTATGAGCCTTGATGTTTCTCTATTGAATGGAGACTTAGAATGTGGTTTCCATGGTGTATAATGAAGCCCCAAATCATTTATATAGAGAAGAGATCAAATGTAGCCATTATAGGCATAAAGTGGGCAAAACTGCCATTGCAGTCGACTGTAATCCCTCTAAAATAACCGTTGTAGTTTTGTCCTCAAAAATAGCCATTGGAACTGAATTTTGACCAATGCAGTCGACTGTATTCAATTACAGTCGACTGTATTACCCTACTGCCTTTTCTGCTGCCTCACGGAACCCCCTTTCCTATTTTGGGCATAACTTTCTCTAGAATAATCAGATTGAGGTGCCATTTTTCGCGTTGCAAAGATAATGAAAATTTTTATCAAGATATGAAAAGTTTAGCACCAAAAACATTTTTGAGAAAATTTGAGTAAGCTCCAAAGTTCACTCATTTTCAAGAACCGCACTTGTGTGAATGGTTATGAACTCACATGCAATGCACAAGGTGTCCTAAGGTATTTTTAGGTCATAGTCATCAATCCAAGCATCAAACCAAGACTAGTTACATAATATGAAATATCAATTATAATCGATAGTAACTTAGCCGATGCATTCTTTGTTGCTCTTCGACATTGGACTTGATGAAGCTTCTATTAGCATGTCCACTATAACTTTAAGCTTATTTGGATTTAATACATCTATCCAACTTCTCAAATGTGTCTTCATGAGTGTGCATGTATATACCTATTAAGAATACACTCAAAGCACACATTAGAACATAATCAATGTGTAGTTATCATCAAAATAAGATGTAAGCCTAGGTTATCTAACCATAGGGCTAACACTTACATATAATGACATTTTGTCTCATGAACCTCATTCATTTTCATTACCATTTTTTAGGAACATGGACTATATGCTTGTCGAAGGTTGACTGGTGATGAAGGTTTTGAAGATGCCAAAGTCCTTTTCGTGATCTTTTTGGTTCTAAAGATCCCTAGGACTTTTCCCCCCCAGTTAATCTTATGGTTGTAATGATAATGTGTAATGACTAATGCTCTTTTGAATGTTAGCATATGCTCTGTAATGATGTTGTGTAATGACTAATTCTCTTTTGAATGTTATGTAATTTAATTAGAATGTTAACAGATGCTGTAATGTTGTATAATGACTAATCTAATTATATACGTATATAAGCCAAAGCTGAGAACAAGTTGCCACGTCATCGCTTACTTGAATACTGTCTTACTTTATATCTTTTCATAAATGTTCATTTTCCATTTTGAATTTCGTTATTGCCGGTCTAACTTCAAAACGGATTTTGAAGATTGTAAACTCACCTATCCTATTTAATATCCCAAAATCCTCTCTCACAATCAAATAATAAGTTGACCTTATCCACCCGAGACAATCTCCTTTTATAAATTTTAAACCTACTGATCATTTAAGTTCCAAAATTATCTCACAATTTGGTAATAAGTTGACCATATCATCCCTTAAGATAATCTCATTTTATGAAAGTTAAAGTTTGACCATTGTCTCTTTGATTAGTCTCTCTCTCTGAAACCCCTTATCTCTTTTATATTTTTATTATGACTTATGCTTAATCGATTATACATTTCTTTCCATCTCAACCAAACACAATCCTTAATTTCCTACAATTAAGCACATTAAATCAAATTCAAAATGGGCTGTTACACTTTAGCTTTTTGTTTCTTTTAACATTTCCTATTTCTTAGGCAAAGATTATGGTGTTACACTTTTTTTCATTTGGTCTCTGCATTCTATCTTTCCCATTTTCCATCTAATCATTGGCTTATATATCTCTCATCACTAATGGGTGTTAACATTAATTTCTTCCCTCTTCTTCGTGTCTTCCACTTCATCCACTCTTTCAAAACCTTAATATCTTTGACGCCATATTCTTCTCCCTTTTGGCATGCCATCAAATTGCGATAAGGCCTTTCGTTACTTGAACTAAACTGCACTTATTTTAATTGTAATAATGTATTTATCATGTTTTGCCATTTCTATAATTGTAGATTTATACGTGTTGTGTCATAATATGTCTGGATCTTTTATGAAAGCTTTACCATTTTAAATATGTACTTTTCTTAACCATTTAGGTGAAATCTACTCCTCTCTACTTGGCGGTCCACAATCACTACAAGAAAAGAGGGAATTAGCGACGGAAGAAATTCCGTCGCTAAAAGTCCTTTCAGCGACGGAAACAACCGTTGATGAAAATTCGTCGGTAAAACTATTTAACTACAGAAAACTCCGTCGTTAAAAAGTTTTACCGACGTATTTTCATCGACAGGTTTTTACCGACGAAAAGTACCGCCGTTAAATATTTTATAGGTTTTTTTAATTTTCAATGATTTTCAAAAACATATAGGCGATGGAATAATTCCGTCGGTAAAAATACCCGTTGGTGAAAGTAGGGTTTTGCCGACGAACTTTTACCGACGGGTGTGTTCCGTCGGTAAAGTTCTTAAAAATATCAGATCCATCTGCTTTTCTTTCTCCTATTTCTCTCTCTCTCTCTCTATTAACTCTCACCGGCGATATTTCCTCCGTCCCCACCTCCATCACCATCCTCGGCAACCCAGCCCCCGACGTTGGTATAGCCTGCCACCGCCACCGACGCCGCCACTGCCGCCCATCTTCAAAACTGAAGGACCGCCGCCGCCACTGCCGCGCCGCCACTGCCGCGCCGCCACTGCCGCGCCGCCCATCTTAAAAAACTAGAGGTATGTGGGTTGTTTTTCGCTTCATCTTATTAAGAGGGAACATATTTTTTGTTTGGTCTGTCAATTTGAGCGATTGTGGGTTGAGGTGATTCGATGAGAGATGCTCATTTGAGTTGGTTGAAGCTATAGACTAGAGGTGGTTTGTTTGGTCTGTCAATTTGGTTTGGTTTTGGACAAAAGTTTATTGTTTGCTAGTATTAGTTGATGTTTATGAAGTTTCTTGCCCGCATACAATGGGTTTTACTGTGAGGGAAACAATTCAAGATCATGGAGCTCATCTTCTAGGGCCAGTTCACTGCCTACATATGAAAAGCTGCCCCTTTTCGGAGATGGCTGCTAGACCCTCCCTAGGATAGTAAAATCACATTGAATCTGCGGAGGAGCTTCGTACGGCAAAATCACCCCTGCGTAATGACATTCAATCATGTAATTTGGAATTATCACTTAGGGGATCTATAAGAAAAGAGAGATAAACAAGAAGCTAGCATGTGCCCTAATTATAGCTAAACTCAACTAAACAAAGCCGCAATAGAAGTTGTTAGCATGTAAAACTACACGTGCACAATACAAACACACACACGCTCACCAACCACCCTAGATTTTGAGTCCTGACACATACCTACACTCATACATTGCGTGAAGTAATCAATAATTAAACCAAAACCTCTTTCTGCTCCTTCATAATTTTTTGGTAAGTGTGATTTTAAAATTTCTTAATCTAGAACTTTCTGATAGTGTGCAGTTACTTCGGTCTATCTCAGTCACAAATCCAAGCTGAAAAACTTTCATGCATCACTTACTTCACAGGAAAACATGTAAATCCCTTGATAGGCTAGTAACCGAGCACTTTCAAGTTTCAAGCCCCCTCCCACCTTTAAGGTATTTCCCAACTACCATACATACCCACACCGACCAACACAATTTTTGCCTCGTGCTCTCTCGCCCATTTCTATTTGCATCATAAGCCTTGAAGAGGCAGGAACTGCGGAGACTCAGAGGTCAGGCCAAAGGCCTGTGCCCGAGTTTTGGTACTGCATTCTGAAGGGGTTCTCTTCTTATTGCTTTGGCAATATGTTTGTGGTTGTGGTGTGAGGTGTTCCGATATCTATACTCATTCTGCTAATTATGTCGGTGTGCAAAGTGCCTATAATTGTTAAATAGAATAACGGAAGTGCTTATGGCCATAAAAAAACTTTAGCTACTATGGTTTTTGGTTGTTCATATATATGCCTGGCAGAGATCTTAACGACGGAAAAGGAAAATAACTACTGGTAGATTGTCATACTCAGAACTTTGTGTTATATAGAATGCAACGTAATTTCTTATCCCGAGTTTGTCCAAGTTTACTACACGGTATATATGCTGAATGTTCTCAGAGCAAGTCGCACATGCTTGAATCTTGACTTGACTATAAGTTGATGCTATTTGCCAAATCCTAGAATATGTAGCCTGTCTGTGAGCGAAATGAACTCCTAATTAATAGGTCACTGCATCGCTTAAATTGAATGCCCTAATCGAATCGAACCCTAAATTAAACTAATCGAACCCTAAATTAAACTAATTGAACCCTAAATTGAATGTCCTAATCCAATTGAACCTGAAATTGAACTAATTGAACCCTAAATTGAATGCCCCAATTCAACCGAACCGTAAATTGAACTAATTGAACCCCCTAATTGAACCCTAAATTGAAGTAATTGAACTCTAAATTGAAGTAATTGAACCATAATTAAACCCTAAATTGAATGCCTTAATCGAATCGAACCCTAAAGTAAACTAATCGAACCCCTAATTGAATGCCCTAATCCAACCGAACCCTAAATTGAACTTATTGAACCCCCTAATTGAATATCTCAATTCAACCGACCACTAAATTGAAGTAATTGAACCATAATTGAACCCTAAATTGAAGTAATTGAACCCTAAATTGAATACCCTAATCGAATCGAACCCTAAATTAAACTAATTGAACCCCTTATTGAACCCTAAATTGAATGCCCTAATCCAATCGAATCCTAAATTGAACTAATTGAATCCCCTAATTGAACCCTAAATTGAATGCCCCATTTCAACCGAACCCTAAATTGAACTAATAGAACCCCCTAATTGAACCATAAATTGAAGTAATTGAACCATAATTAAATCATAAATTGAATGCCCTAATCGAATCGAACCCTAAATTAAACTAATTTATCCCCTAATTGAACCCTAAATTGAATGCCCTGATACAATCGAACCCTAAATTGAAATAATTCAAGCGCATCGGGTATATGCATTTTGAACAATTTTTTTCCATTTGAACATTGATCATTTGTTTGATAATTTTAGGTTGTTAATTGTGCATTTGAGAATTGTGATTATTGATCGATGATTTTAGGTTGTTAATTGATGATTTTAGGTTATTAGCTGTGCATTTGAAGTAATTGCGATTATTAATTGATGATTTTAGGTTGTTAATTGATGATTTTAGATTGTTAATTGTGCATTGAGCATTTGAGGTATTGAGATTATTGACGGAGGATGGGACCCAATTGGATTAAATGTGTGATTTTTGTTAATTTTTATTGCATTGAGCATTTGAGAATTGAGAATTGAGAATTGAGATTGTTGACGGAGGATGGGACCCAATTGGATTGAGATACCTGTTAGTTAGCGCAGACACGGACACCACGTCTGATCGACGGTGTCCGACATTTAAAAAATAAATCAACGTATGCCGATGTGTCCGGAGGTGTGTGTCGATGAGTGTCGGACACGTGTCCAGAGGCATCGGACACGTGTCCGGGGGCGGGAGGTGTCAGACACGTATCTAACACCATATCGACACCCTATATGAGGTGTCAGAATTGAGATTGTTGACTGTGCATTGAATTTAGGTTAATTAGGTTAACGCGACATTTTTAGCATGCACCCCCAAGAATCTCATCGTGGCTCCAGCCCTGGCTATAATTAGCCCTAATTAGTCCTGATTAACAATATTTTAATAAATCAATTAACCCTAATTAGCTATAACGAGCCTAATAAGTTTTAATTAACCCTAGGAACCCAATGAAAATCAAATTAGCTGTAATTACCCCAAATTAGCCCAAATGAACCCAATTACGCGCATATTGATTATAGTTAGCCTAATTATTCGTAATTAGCCCTAACATAATCCGATTAAGCCTAATTAGCTCTAATTAGGACTAATCAGCACTAATCGGCTCAATTAAACCCTAATTAGGACTAAATAACCCTAATTAGTCCTAATCAACCCTAATTAGCGATAATTATCCGAAACTAGCCCTCATTGACAATAATTAGCCCTAACACAACCCAGTTAAACCTAATTAGCCCTAATTAGGACTAATCAGCCCTACTCAGCACAATTAAACCCTAATTAGGACTAAATGACCCTAATTAGTCCTAATCAACCCTAATTAGCTATAATTATCCGAAACTAGCCCTCATTAACAATAATTATTCCTAACATAACCCAGTTGAGCCTAATTAGCCCTACTCGGGATAATTAAACCCTAATAAGTCCTACTCAACCTAGCACGATGTCAGTGGGCCGGGCTTGGGCCGGCCCAGCCCATGCCAAGCCCAACGGGCCTTTAACGAAACTGGGCCGGTCCTGAAAACTAGTATATTTGGCCCCAGTCCAAGCCCTGGCCCTAGGCCCAATATTTAGGGTCGGGCTTGGGCCGGGCCCGGGCCCAAATTTTGTTTTCTTCTTCCTGTCCTTCTTAGTCAATGCCATTTTGCCACATGAATTCCCTGTATTGTTGTCGAAACTAATTATGCCAACAAGAGCTCGACTTTCCCTACTTGTAATAGGGGTTAGGCCTTCATACAATGATGCGATACTGCTATCACTGAAAAAAGCCAACCACAAAGGCATAATATCTAACTATAAAGCAAAGCTACAGACACCAAAAAATCAAAGCAAATATGACCAACACATAGGTAGTCAAACTTGTCATCTTTGTTTGTTTAAATTTCTGTTCTGTTGCAGGTAATGACGACCCCCACTTTCTTGGATTGGTTGTCATCGCTTCATATAAAAATAAACAAGTATTTCTGGAATTGAAAAGAAATTAGATCAATTTAGGATGATTGTTAAAGAAGATTAGGCCTATAGAAAGCTTTTAGCTGATATCTGTATTCTGTTAACTACAAAACCTCTAAGCAAACAAACAAGAAACACAAACTCAATTGAGTGATCACGGTAAACCTAATTGAAGAATTATTGGAAAACGAGATAGAGGATACCTTGCATATGATTCGTCTGAAGGCATCAGATCTTTCCATTTGGTTTCATCCAAAGGGATCAGATTCTGCCAAATTATTATTTTTAACGTGTTAATGTCTTTGTAATTTATCTATATGAAGTCAGATATGGATAGGATACGAGCTATTCGTGGCCGGGCTGGACGCTGAGCTACTTCTTCCCCGGTGGGTCCCACCTCGTCATTGCCTACTGATGACGAGGCACAGAGTGATCGCGTACAGCAGATGGGGCCCCAGCCGTCGCCCCAGCCCGACGCAGATTCATCCCACACGCGCGTGCATTCTCCATTTTCCGTGGGTTCTACCTCAGGTATAGTTGATAACGGTGTTTAGTACATTTTTACTAGCCTTATATTTAAAGTATATTTGAACTATATTAATGTCTGTGTTTTGTAGGATCTCGACGAGGCCGTGGTCCGACACACGGGGTACGCATCGATCCCCAGCGTAAACAGAGAGTTACGCTCACCCAGAAGGGCCTGTAAGTACTAAAAATATCACATCATGCCTTTTATTTAAAATTTTGGGGTGTTAATTTATATTTGAACTGTATTAATTTATTTATTTACTTCTTTGGCAGGATCCTGGAGAATCAGGCGAGGACAAAGATCGGCGTTCTTGTGAAGGGCCGATTCTTCGAGCCACGCCTGTACTGGAAGGACTGGGATGCCGCTGCGAGGGAGGCCCTCTGGGAGGAGTGGCTGGTACGGTGAAGTATTTTTTCAGCGTTAGTATTTGTTTAATTAGAGTTTGTTTTATGTTGTTAATTTGTGTTATTGAATGCCTTACATGAGGGGTTCCCGTTTGACACGCCTGAACAGCAGGCACTGGGGCAGCAGGCCTTCTTTGCTTACATCGGCAAGAATTACCGCCGATGGCTCCATGACGCACGGGACCGGGCGAAGAAGATGCTGCCCAAGGGTGCCTCGATGACGAGATATCCCCCACATTGGATATCTCACCGTGTATGGGGGAGATGATAGATCGGTGGGCTGCGGATCCAGGCTGGGACGCCAAGTGTGAGAGCGGGGCCGAGAATAGATAGAACAGAGATCCGACGCACACTGGGGGGTCGGTGCCACACGACATCGCCCGACACATGAACGCGGTCGAGCACCCGGATCTGGAAGAGGATGAGGTCATAGCTCTGACGTATAGTCAAACGCACGTGCGAAAGAAGGACAAGGACGAGGCGCACCGGGCGGGCGACTATATTTCAGATATTGCCAGGCGGATTGATGTGAGTCAATTTGTTTAAGTTGTTAATGTTTTGTCTTTCTATCCTCAATGTCCGTTTGGTTAATTAATGCCCTAACATATCGTTAAACCACTATTTTTGCAGGCCTCGTAAGAACAGCTAAGGGGGTCCGAGCAGCAGTCCGGACAGCCATCAGCGTCCACTAGTACGGCTGTGAGTACTGGGGGGTTGAAGTGATGGCTGGATACGCCGGAGGTCGTCAATCGGCCGAAAGGCCGCATACGCGGCCTGCCTAGCACGACTGCTCGTGCCATGATAGGAGCGTCCTCACCCCCTGCTGCCCCTCCACAGACACCGGCTCCTCAGCGTCAGTTGGACGACGAGAAGATCCAGCGCGTTGCTACAGTGGTGGTGAGGATGAACAGGGAGCAGGGCGCTGCTGGACATGCCGAGCCGGCCCCGGATCAGCAGGATCCAGATCCGGGACTTGGCAACCCCTGATGAGCCCCTTCTCGTGCCCATTCCTAGCTTCCCCCCCCCCCCCCGCCCCCGCGCCCGGCTTCTACTCTTATCCCCTCCCCTCACCGGCTGTATCCGGTTCCCGGCTTGTACATAAAGAGTCTTTTTATAATAAACATTTTTTATGATTGATTATATATATTACTTTGTGTATTGATTATTGCGCGTTGTTGTTGAGAAATGAAAATTGTATTACAGGTCTGGGTAATAGAAAAATAAAAAAAAATTCAAAATGTTTTTTGACTTTTGGCGACGGATTTAGGGACGGAATATTCCGTCGCTAAAACATTTATTCCGTCGCTAATGTGACAAAAAAGAAAATAAATTAAAATACTTAAAATATAATTAAAGACGGATATTCCGTCGCTAATTAAAAATAAATCCGTCGCAAAAACTTACATATTTGACGACGGATTTGAAAATTCCGTCGCTAAACTATTAGTGACGGGCTTTTATACGAGGGACTTTCAGCGACGGTAAATCCGTCGCTAATTGTTTTAGCGACGAATTTTAGGCTATTAGCGACGGATTTACCTATCGTTAAAAGCCTTTTTTCTTGTAGTGAATCCATTACCTTATGTGAAATTTCCTTAAAAGCACATTTATGTAGTTGGGTTATAAGATTTTATTGCATGACACATGTTTTCTTGCATGGAAAATAGCTTAATGAAGTTGCTCTTATCTTTTTGAACTTTGTTATATACAAAAGTTTATGCGACATAAGTTTAAACGTTGCTTTTTCCTCTTACAGAGGACACGAATTTTACTTTGTCACACTACATTGACTTCCATACCATTTCAGAGTTCAACTCCTGTTTGTGACTCATTTGTTGCAAAATAAGTAGCTATTAGTGTTGTGCTCGTATTTTTAAGTGCTTTTATAAGAGAAAATGAAACTAATAAGTTGACTCCTGATATAGATTCGATTAATTATGTCAAAACCTTTGGTATAATAATTCTATTTACCTAATATTATTTGACCATGAGTGCTCCCGTATGCAACGCACGAGATTAAAACTAATTCTCTT
Source organism: Escallonia rubra (assembly GCA_033065855.1). Taxonomy (NCBI): domain Eukaryota; kingdom Viridiplantae; phylum Streptophyta; class Magnoliopsida; order Escalloniales; family Escalloniaceae; genus Escallonia; species Escallonia rubra. The sequence goes on along the minus strand of JAVXUO010003167.1, from coordinate 119,778 downwards.
TTGAATGTTATGTAATTTAATGAGAATTTTAAACTTATCTTGCTTAGTTACTTCTTGAGTTTTTGCTACATAAAATTCAGTTTTTTTGGACCTAGAATGGATCTTAGCCCAAACCGATTGATCCGTTCAAACTGAACCGTTCGATCCAACCCGTCCAAATCGAACCATGTTGAAACTGAACCGTTCGATCCAACCCGTCCAAATCGAACCATGTTGAACACGGTTCGGTATTGTTTTTTTCAAACATATGTTGGTGTGTTCGGTTCGGTATTCAGCCTCCAAATTGAAACGACCTAACAGCGCTCACCCTCGCATGCACATGGGTTGGGCATCCCCTTAAAGAGTTGACTGCAGTGCTTGTGGCGAGCCCATATTGGTCCACTTGACCACCTTGACAGCTTTAACTAGTTTAAATGATTTAACTTTCAAGATATGCACTTAAAGTATGTCCAATTTGTTGCTATATGTATTTAGCCGAAACGAGCTAGCAACAACAACGTAATATATCTTTGAATTATAACCAAACTCCGTCCATAACCTAATATGGAGAATATGAGCTAGGATCTAGCCCTTCTAGCACCTCACCTCTCCCCACACATAGTGACACACACACACACACACACATATATATATAGACACACACACACATACAGACGACCCAGATCTAGTTTTTTAAAAAAATACCAGTCGTCGGCTACACAGTGTAGCGGATGGGCTTTTTGTCCAAAATGCCCCTGCCTGCTCGTCTGCTACACAGTGTAGCTGAAGAATTTTTTATCCTGACAATTGTCAGTCAAAAAGTCATCTGTCACACTGTGTAGCGGACGGCTTTTGGCTGACAACATGTCACATCTTGTCCCATCTCCGTCCGCTACACTATCTGGCGGACGGAGTGGCAAATATACCCAAAAGTGCCCTAATTCTCAGCTCTTCTTCCTTCTTCAACCTCTTGAGCTCCACTTGCCTTCATTTTCAGCTCCCTTCAAGTTCTAAGCTTCAAGCTTCACTCAAGCAAGGTAAGTTTGTGATCTCAAAAGCATATGGGTAGAATGGTGAAGTTTTTTTTGGATGTTTATATAATTTTTTTTGAGATTATGTTTGTTGTATTTGGCATGCCAAATCAGTCTATTCATCAAATTAATTTTAATTTGTTATGTTCAAGAAATTATATTTTTGTAATTAATTTCCATGCCTAAAAAATGTTACAATTTGATACTTAAACGTAATTTTTTTTGAGTTTGTGTTTGCTATATTTGGCATGTTAAATTAGTCTATTCATAAAAGTAATTTTTATTTGTTGTGTTCAATATTTTATGTTTTTTAATTAATTTTCATGCCTAAAAAATGTTACAAATATCATACTTAAACGTAATTTATTTATACATAGGTCTTGTTTCACAATATTTGATTTCATGTCAAGCTCGAACACCCCAGTAGATGCTAGTGACCCGTATCTAGGGCGAACCTTTCGATCATTGGAAGAAGCCGAAGAATGTTTTCGAGCGTATTTATTGAGGGTTGGTTTTGACATTAGAATAAACACAACTAGAACAAACAACATAACAAAAAAAATATGCTCTTAGTTATATGAGTGTCATATGAGTAGACACCCATTCCAAAATGAGAAACATGTCAGTAATGGTGATAGTGTTGATGAAATAGGATATGCGCCACCGAAGACGGGACTTCTTTGCGCCCTCGAATTACAAGGTCAAGATGTTCGTAAGACATAAACCCAAACAAGATCATTGGCTTATTACTAGCTTGGAATTGGCACGCAATCACTTGTTAGTAACGCCTTTGAAGGTGAGTCAGATGCATCAACCAAGAAGATGGGTAATGTCGCAAGGAGCCTGATTTACACAGTGAGTAACACGCGGATAAGACCTACCGACGACGTTAATGTTCTTGCTGAATAGGCTGGGGGAATTCAGAATCTCAACTTCAACACGATAGACGTTCGTAATGTGGTCCGAACCCAAAGATGAGCCGCATGTGACATCAATGATGCTTAATCCATAATGAGCCTATTAAAGCGGATGCAGATGGAGGACCCGCAGTTTACTTCCCAGTATAAACTTGACGACGAGCACCGAGTTACCATAGGTCGACGGTCGTTCGAGACTTTCTTAGCAGCATTTTAGGAATGTTATGACTTTCGACTCCACCTACCATACCAACAAGTACTCGATGACTTTCGCTCCTTTCACAGGCGTTAATCATCATTATCACTCCAACATGTTTGGGTTTGCATAGTTAAGGGATAAGAGTGAGAGTTCTTTTGTATGGTTGTTTAAGACGTGGCTCCCATGAACAACAAACCACCTAAATTTATCATCACCGATCAAGATTTGGCAATGAAGAAGGCTATTGCTACCGTCTTCCCAGATACTCGACACAATTTGTGCACTTGGCACATAAGCAACAAATACCCTGAACATCTGCATCACGTGTATGTAAAGTATCCAGACTTTAAACAAGATTTTGACATGTGCGTTAACAAGTCGTTAAAATTTGAAGAGAGGTGGAAAAGCTTGTTGAGGATTACTCATTGCAAGACCGCGAGTGACTCCAACACTTGTATGAGCTCAAAGAGAAATGGATTGGCGTTTATAGGAAAAGGTATTTTTCTGCGGGCATGAAAATGACGGGCATGAGCGAATCTATGAATGCCTTGTTTGATAGCTATGTAGGTACAGCTACGAATTTGAAGAGTTTTGTCATAAGTGCCCAAAAAGCTGTTGCACAGATATTCGTGAAAGAAAGGGCAGCAGACTTTGCAAGTACGTACAAATAAAAAAGAAGGTGGCTTGAGACCCCACTGGAGGGTGAATGGTGCAAAATTTTATACGAATGAGATGTTAATGCAATACCAAGTAGAGCTACAAAAATCGGGACGATGCAGTATAAACAAGTGGCATAAAAGTTTACACGTGAATACAAGGTTTATTCGTTGATGAACGACCTCGTCCCTGAGAAGGTGCGTAGACTGTATACGGTGAGCCATGACACAGAGATGGATTCGGTGACATGTGTTTGTAAGAAGTTTGAGCTTCATGGCATGCAATGTCGACATATTATGCGGTTCTTCACTCAAAAGAATATCAAGGTAATCCCCGATAAATACGTCTTGTCGCGGTGGACTAAGTTTGCAAACATGTTGCATGGTATCATTGACTTTCGGAGCATCTGTATACTGATTTTGAAGAATCAGAGACGTTGTGATTAATCATCTGGTGACAATGTTCACATGTGTGTTCGTAAAGGGTGCTGCTACAATGGTCAGATATAAACATCTCCTCAATCTAGCTGAGCAGCAAGAACCCATCGTCGACCAGTTTGAAGTAGCTTCAGTCAGCAATGCGGTTGACACTGAGCCTACGTAAGGATCAAAAGATGATGAGCCAGTTGAGGAAGGAAAAAATGATATACGGCCTTTGGATCCAATTATATCGCAAACGAAAGGCAGCAAAAGATCTACACGGACGAAGAGCTCTATTAAACAAGCAACCCAACCTAAAAAGCTTAGGAGGTGTGCATTGTGCAACAAAATGACCAACCATGACAAGCAGAACCATTACAAGGCACTGGGGATAAGTCCAGGAGGTTTGCAAGATGAGGAAGAAAATGATGCCGAAGAAGATGAAGTGGACCTTTAGTCTACTGATTTTGTAATAATCTTTTATGAGCCATCAAGTCTGCGGACGTTGTATTTGAATTATAGACTTTTGTAATAATCCTAGATGTTTATTCATACTCAAATTTTATCGTACCTTTGAGTTATTCATGAATTATGTTTCTTTACCATCTGAATTTTAATGTACTCTTGCAGTGACCAATTTAACATTGCAGAAACATTAGCCTCCAATACTTAGAGAAATTTTGCCCATTTTCACCGTCCGCAACATAGTGTAGCGGACGGTCAAGCAGAAACATTGGCCTCCAACACTTAAAAAAATTTCGTCATTTTCCCACCATCCGCTACCCTATGTAGCGAATGGCCAAGCAGAAACATTGGCCTCATTACTTAGAAAAATTTGGCTCATTTTCACCATCTGCTACACTATGTATCGGACGACCAAGCACAATTATTGGCCTCCAACACTAAGAAAAATTTTGTCATTTTCCCACCGTTCGTTACACTATGTAGCGGACAACCAAGTAGAAATATTAGCCTCATTACTTGGAGAAATTTTGCCCATTTTCACCGTCCGCTACACTAAGTAGCGGACGGCTAAGCAGAAATATTGGCCTTTAACACTTAGAAAAATTTTGCCATTTTCCCACCGTCCGCTAGCGGATAGCCAAGCAGAAACATTGACGTCATTACTTAGAAAAATTTTGCCCATTTTCACCGTCTGCTACACTATGTAGCAGATAGCCAAGAAAAAACATTGGCCTCCAACACTTAGAAAATTTTTGTCATTTTTCCATCGCCCGCTACACTATGTAGCGAATGGCCAAGCAGAAACATTGGCCTCATTACTTAGAAAACTTTTGTCCATTTTCACAGTCCGCTACACTATGTAGCAGACGGCCAAGCAGAAACATTGGCCTCGTTACTTAGAAAAATTTTGCCACCCAGGATAATCCATTCCCGAGCTCACGCCGGAAGGTTGTTCCGTATAACGGCTCACAAACTCCCTGCAACCATGTGCCAAGATCTCAGCATGGGAGCGAAGATCTGCTCCCATGGCATCCAGCGAGTCCTTCCGCTCACTCAGTTTCTTGAAAAAGGCGAGCGAGGCATCAACCTACATCCAATTAGATCATAAGTAAATTTAAACACAAACGAGATTGAATGCAAAACTTACAAGATCAAATTCAATTGAAAGCCATTAGGAAACTTAGGAGCTGGAATGTTCTACATTCATCAATCTGACCTCTAGGATAGTTTTCTTGCCTCTTGTCCACTTTGTTGGGGCTATTCTCTTTCGGGTGATACAGTAGTACCACCGAATACTGCTCGATGCTGACTACAGGGTTGGGCTCCGACACAAGGGCTGCCAGCGTGTCTTGCCAAGAATCCCACAGTTCAAGTTCGGCAGCGCACAATTCGAGTGCATTCACATGTTCGAATCGTTGGACACCCGGTGGGTTTTTGTTAACCCTCATGTCTGGGCATCAACTAGCAAACCCTGCAGGCACTCAAAATGGCACATGGCGTGATCCAGTAGTTGCCATTCTGCGATCTCAAAATGGATTAGTGGAGTGCATTGCAACCTAGAGAGCGTAAACATGAACGACTCTGCCACTCGTCTCTCCAAATGTTTGTACGACGCCCAACACATTTGGCCCGGAGTCAGTGAGTCAAACTCCCCCCGATAGAACACAATGTTATGATGAGGATCATCTCTCCTCGGGTAGTGGCTCTCCCTCCGACTGTACTCCCAAGCGCACAACCGATGCCACACATTATTGGTTTCCTCCATACGGTTGGGTGTGCCAACACTAAAGTGTTCATAAGCCCACATCTGAGAACAAAGAAAATTAGGGTTGTATCGTTAAAATTTATTGTGCACTGACTAATAAAAAAATATCAAAAACGTAATTAAAGGAGTTATATGACATACCTGCAACAATGAGAGACGTGCACATATAGCTTTGCAGTCGGGCCTCGTTGCCTTGTGCAATGCCCCATACAAGTATGCAAGTGTTGCTGCATCCCAAGCATACTCCCCAACATCTTACAGGTTACCCAACAGAGCTAAATATTTGTATTGAACCATGTTCTTAGTCGTCGTTGGGAATATAATTGCCCCCATCACCCACAGTAGTAAAGCCTTTGTGTGCAGCACAAGCATCTCCGACGTGTAGTTTTCCGGCAAAACCCTGAATTTTTTTACCAACCACTTCAACTTTATCTCACCACTGCCAAATTCATTCTCGGATATCGAACCAAAGAAGTCCTTAACAACTCTCTTATTTATTACAAAAACCCTAGCAAAAATAACCGATCGTCCCGTCACGGGTAACCCTAAGATGTAACCTACATCTTCTAAGGTTATTGTCATCTCTCCAAGAGGGAAGTGAACGTCGCCACCGTTTAACATTAGCACATATTAAGTTCCGATCAAGTTGTTGAAAGATATTGCCATAAGTAAAAATTCCAAAACCCATTCCACGCAACAATTTTTTTCTGGGTTTTCTTCAATCACCACTCTCCGAATTATTCGGTTACTTCTACTATCATAAGTGTTGCTCTTTCTTATGAATTAACAAAGACTATTTAAGCAAAGTAAAAGGTATACAATGTTCGTGAATGTAAAAAAATAAACAAAAAATAAGTATCTTACTTGTCCATTCCAGATGGATGTATTACTATGCTTTGCTTGATTGTATAATACAGATGGATATTCTGGTTCGGGGGTTAAAAGCCATTTTTGCGACTGGAATTATGCAAAAACATCAAGTTTTAAAGTTCTATCAAACGTTGGCAAATTGCCAACGCTAGCACACACACATGCATAATATATATATATATATATATATATATATACACACACACACACACACACACACACTCGCACATACACATCTACACATACATAATACATGTTCAAAATCATGTGCAATACTCACAAACTCTAGATTATACACAAATAAAGCATTGGTTTGTGAACTTACGTGATTAATTGGACGATTTAAGGACTTCTTGGGAAGATTATGAACATATCTACTTGCCAACGCCGCTGAGAATATAGGGAAGAAGGGAAAAGACTTTCAAAATTAAGGGTTTGGTGTATATATATATATATATATATATATATATATATATATATATATATATACACGTTGTTCGCTATATTATCTAGCGGATGGTGTATATATTTGAATAAGGACAAACTACCACTCCGTCCGCCAGATAGTATAGCGGACGGAGATGGGACAAAATGTGAAATGTTGTCAGCCAAAAGTCGTCTGCTACACAGTGTGGCAAACGACTTTTTGACTGACAATTGTCAGGGTCAAAAAGTTGTCCGCTACACTGTGTAGCGGATGAGCAAGCGAGGGCATTTTGGACAAACCAAAATCATGGGGAAGATATATTAGAAATAAATCTAATATTCCGTATAAAAAAACGTTCCTGTTCAAAAGGGAAATCACCAAAAGAGTGTGATTGCTGCTGGTTATGCGGCGAAAAAAGACATTATGCAAATAAATGTCCAAGTAAGAAAAGAAAGCAAAATATAAGATCTTTCTTATTTGCTGAAGAAAGATACGAGCCAACATGGGGATGTAAATTAGATTCTGAATACGAAGCAGAAGAGATTGTTTCAGAATACGACTACGAATCTGATGATGAAACAACATCAGATGATGAAACAACATCAGATGATGAAGAAAGTTTAAACATAACTTTAAAAGGCATAGGCACGATATTCATGATGTTAGAAACCTACAACCATGAAGAAGAGATGATTCCCTTATCTAATAACATAATTAGTCGGAATGAATCAATTGAGGAAGAAACTCCCGGTTCTACTATAAGCCATTGGGAGATGCCTAAAATCAAGGATTGAGAAATATACAAAAAAACTTCATATTCAGGTTCAGGAGTAAGATGAATGTAGAAATCTCTGAAGAGAAACCTTAGTAGGTCAAACTGAAGAAAGAATACTTGACATTCTTCTCTTCAAGACATATAAGACAAAACAATACCTTAGAGAATGATATCATTATGTCCCTATTGGTATGATACAAGTTAGTCTTTGTCCGTTATTCATAGATGGTAGAGATACACCAGTAATCTGTTGTTTAACAGATAATCGGTGGAAAACTTTGGAAAATTAAAGGCCCTAAGATGGGGTATCCAAAGTAACTTGTATAACAGACCAGTTTGGTTTAAAACTACACCAAACTACTTCATGTCCTTAAAAGATCCTTATCTTAATAAAACATTAGGACTGAGGATTCAGATTCAAGGCACGACCGAATTACGAAAAGTCTGCAAAAACATTGCAGTACGATACAATTTAGTTTACAGAGTGGTAGATACCACTAATCCACTAAATAAAACGCTAAACAGTGAAGTAGAACTATTTGAACAAACAAGTAGTAATGTCCGAGCAATAAAAGCACGGAAGATAAATCCAAAGCAACTATCATAGCCTAAAAAATGGGTGATAGGAGAAGGATTAGCTTGTAAACAATTAGAACAAATGCATATTAGGGAAAATAAAGGTGTTGTTATCCTTGAAGAACCAAGGAGACATTCTATCTCTTCAATACCTTCCACGTCTACAAATCCAGAAGGCAAAGGAAATGAAAAAATGGTAGAAGAAATTATCAAAGAAGAAGACAGTTTTGATGAAGACATCATAGGGTACAAAACAGTTACCATTCCAATCAGACGAAGCATGTCATCACGTGTAGAAATAATATATGTAATGACCACAACATCAGTAAATGACACTGTCAAGAAGAAGCTTAAAGAAAAAGGCTTGACAGGAGATGAGCTTGAAAAAGGTATTCAAGACATTATAATTATTATCAAAAGTAAAAGAAGGTCCGAAAAAATGAATAATAAACGGATGGAGGTAAGTCCAAACAACTCTTATATAGAATTAAGTTTTGATTTCCAGGGTTATCACCCTTTCAAAATAGATGCTTTAGTAGATATTGGAGCATCCTATTGCCTAGCACGACCAGGAATATTACCCTCTGAAAAATGGATCAAAGAAAAATCAACTCATGAACATGCGAATGGCAAATGGCGATGAGTTCAAACCAAAATATGAAGCATATGATATTCCGGTCAGAATAAATGGAAAACAGTTCATTATAGAGCGAGTAATCCAATTCGATAAATTAGACCGTGATTTTCTAATAGGAAATGCTTTCCTCAAACAAGCTGAAAATCAATTATTTATTCAGGAAGAGTTTCATATTGAAATACAACGCCAAAAAATTCCGTTGTTAAAATATGCTGCTAAAAAATATAAATTTGGTTTTCGTCCAGAAAAATTAGGAGAAATCCAAAAACATATCAAGAGTGAGTCTCTCTACGCAGCCCAGCGTGGTGAAGAGAACAAAAAAGACTCATGGAAAAGGTTACTTGAAGAAGAAGTAACCAATGAAGAATTACTTAAAGGAGAAGTAATCAAAGAAAATGACAGTTGGGTTAAAGAAATAAACCAACATTATCAATGCAAACAAGAAAAAATAAATTCATAGTCTTGATAGTATAAAAAAAATGTTAGAAAATAATTTTAGTGATGACCCACTAAAATTATGGGAAAATGATAAACCTTGGGCAACATTGACCCTTAAGGATAAATATCATGTGATTAACGTAAAACCAATGCAACATAGTTTTGAGATGGTTCAGGAATTTGAACGAGAGATTCCTGAAATACAAGGATTAATAAGACCCGGTGAGAGCCCTCATTCAAGTCCGACTTTCATGGTAAAAAAATCATGCAGAACAGGCTAGAGGAAAAGCCAGATTAGTCATAGACTATAGAGTTTTAAATACAACAACATTCAAAGATGGCTATAAAATTCCAAACAAGGATATGCTGATAAACAAAATTCAGCTAGCCAACTTTTTTTCAAAGCTTGATTTAAAAAGCGGATATTGGCAAATCAAAATGGAAGAATCATCAATTCTATTAGCTGCCTTTAGTGCACCACAAGGGCACTATGAATGGACGGTGTTACCATTCGGATTAAAAAATGCTCCGCCTTTATTCCAAAGAAGGATGGATAAAATTTTTAGAAAGCACGGAGATTACTGTGTGGTATACATAGATGACATATTAGTATTCTCAAAAACCAGAGAAGAACATATAAATCATCTAAAAAAGATAGCACAAGAATTCATTGATCATAGATTAGTACAATTACAAAAGAAATGTGAATGGGAACAAACCACCATTAACTTTCTAGGATTGAGAATATAAGACAATAGAAAAATTGTCCTTCAAGATCACATAGCTGAAAAAATAATGCTATTTTCAGAACAAATCAATGATGTAAAGCAACTTCAAAGGTTTATTGGGTTGTTAAATTATGCGAGGAAATTCATCCCTCATTTATCAAAACTAACAGAAACCTTAAGTAAAAAGCTTAGAAAAGGAAAATGGATATGGAAAAATAAAGATACCCAAAATGTTCTATGGATAAAAGGTCAGGTAAAAATCCTGCCAAAATTAAGCTTGCCTAAACAGGGAGACAAGTTAGTTCTAGAAACTGAGGCTTCTGAAAATTGTTGGGGTGCAGTATTAAAAGCAATACCCCCTGATCAAGCTGAAGAACAACTGTATGGATACTGGAGTAGAACCTTTAAGGATGCAGAAACTCAGTATCACATAAACGAAAAAGAATTTTTAGCTATAAAACGTGGCATATAAACTTTTTACATATTTCTAGTTTCAGAACACTTTCTTGTCAGAACATATAATAGGTGTTTTAAAGCTTTCCTTAAAAGAGACCTAAGAGATGTTAGTCAAATAAGGTTTTATCGATGACAACAATGGTTCAATTATTATACTTTTGATGTAGAATACATCTCATCAGCAAAAAATGCACTTACAGATAGCCTAACCAGGAAATTATGCTTTATGATGCAGGGAGTTGTTGTTACCCCAAAACAGACTACTCAAAAGGCCTTAAAAGAAAGGTATGAAGCAGGAGATCCTAAAGTCGGTCTACTAGGAGAACCATCAGGAAAATCGACTACTCCGTCATTTACCCTAAAATGAAATATGCCAGTTCTTTGTCACTCACAAATCCTCCCCCAGTAGCGGAAGAGGATGGTTGGAACTACCAACCCGAAAGCCCTAAAACAGGACGATACAAAACTAAGTGTTCAAAACCAATGTATAAGTTTTGGAATAAAGAGAGTAAGACTGAAACCTCGACAACAAGGCGCCCTAAACAAGTGGGCAAGAAAATAAAAAAATACTATCCTAACAACAAGGATCTAAAAAGAAAAGTGACAACTGATGAAGATGAAAAATCTTCAAAGTAAAATTCTACCATCACACAAACCAATGATAATAAAACAAAAACGTTTTATGATTCAAGGTTATGTGAAGAGAGCAAAAAATTATTTGGAAATGTCTGGCATTATCTGAGGGAAAAATTATCGAAAAGAGTTACGAAGAACCCTCAGTCAATTGACTAATTATGTTAATTACTTAAAAGAAAGGCTTAATATAAACGATGAAGAATGAATGATAGTCCTACAAGAAAAGGAGAAAGAATTCGATTGCTAGAAGAACTAGAATCATTGTTCCGAGCTGATATCACTACAAAAATAAAAGAACTAGCCAGGAAGGAGAATGAACACGAAGAGATCCTCCGCAAACCAGAAATGAAGGCGTTCATGAATTGAGATTATGGATGACCAAGCCTCACATTACCATCAGACAAGGTTGATCTTAAATGGATTGAACATGGATTCGTAGACACATTACCATCAGACAAGGATGAGCTATGGAACACGTGGAGAAAGACAAGATCGAAAGAATCAGTTGTATTCATGCAACCATTGAAACCGTGGTAGCCAATCCCATGGAAGCATGCTTTTGTGATGGATGAAAGATAGTAATCCTGAAGTGGTGTAGAGCATCCATAGAGCCTTCCAAACAGGGTCAAGATAAGGTAATCAAGCTCTATGAACAGTTCAACAGCCAAGAAAAAGAAGAACCTGATTTGCCTAGCCAAACTTTTGAGCTGTACAAGAAGGTGCGGGATCACAGGATAGCCTTGATTGAAATGGACATAATGGCCAGTGACAAAATGACAAAGCCATGTGGGAAAGAGAATAAAGATGTCTGCCATAATAAAAGAAAGAAGACCATACAAAAAATAATAGAGAATTTTCACTATTGAAGAATCCTATGTGCCTGATCCTTTCATTTATAAAAAGGGTCGAAGTAAGAGCTAGAAGGCAGAGGAAGTCTGAGAGAATGTGAAGTAGTCTAAGAGTGTGAAGTGTGCTAAGATTTAAAGTGTGCAACAATAGAAGAAAACATTCATTTCTATTGCTCCTATGTAATATTTCCTTTCCAGTATAAATAAAGAGGTATTGGTTTTAGTACGACGTCTTCTATTGCATTTTTCAAACCAATATCCTGAAAGCTTGAGAGTGTTTTTGATAATAGCCATTAGCCAAATCTGAAAAACGTAAGGCAATGAGCTGTGTGTTCACTTGATAAAAAGCTTGTATATCGAAAAGTAACAGGAGAAGCGTGGCAGACATACATTCAAAGACCAAGAACAACATCTTTGTAAGTAGCATTATATTTTGAAATAACTCTATGGATTATATTGTATGTGACAAAGAATTAAGGTGCATAAAATAATATTTTTCTAAAATTTTGAGGCTAGATTGCAAATTTGTTAAAGTACTTGGGTTATCTAGCTGAGGGAGAAGATTTAATCTGGATCGTCCATAAATCACAGATAGACGGTCAGATCGCGTTGGCAAGAAAATTAATTTGCCTGGGCAGACAGTGGATCACGTCCCTATATATATATATATATATATATATATAAAAAAGAACATTGACCTTTTCCCTCCTTTTTGGGTGCAAATTTTCCTTCTTCCTTAAAACCCCAATAGCGTTATGGTCGGTCGGGTACTGACCGTACACCCCACACCATATAAAGCTCCAGTTTTCAGAAGAACCCATACCCTGAAAAGAACCCATATCTTAGGGTTTATGCCTCTACCTCCAAAAAGAACCCATACCCCGAATCATGAACCCCCCAAACCACAAGAAAAAGCACAAATCCCATAACCCAGCATCCAAATTCCGCTCAGACCTCGATAAATGCACCAAGAACAAGGATCTCACAGCCGCAATCTCCCTCTACGAATTTGCAGTCGCCCACAAAATCCCCATCAGCCACCACCACTTCAACAGCCTCCTCTACATCTGCTCGAATTCACTCGCGGACCCCACATCCAAACATGCCGCAATCGAACACGGCCTCCGGATATTTAGTCACATGTTGGCCAACAATACAAGCCCCAACGAGGCCACCATCACCGCCGTGGCCAGGCTGGCGGTAGCCAAGGGGGATGGCGATAAGGCGTTTGAATTAGTAAAGGGTATGAGGAAATATAATGTTTTGCCCAAATTGAGGACATATAGCCCGGTTTTAATGTGCTTTTGTGGTGGTTTGGAGGCGGAGAAGGCGTATTTGGTGGAGGAGGAGATGCTTAAGGCGAGGCTGCGAGCGGAGGAGGCGGAGTTGGCGGCACTTTTGAGGGTTAGTATGGAGTGTGGACGGGGGGACAAGGTTTACGAGTATTTGCACAAGATTAGGGGCTGTTTGGGGTGCGTAAGCGGGCCCATGGCAGAGGCTATTGAGAATTGGTTCGGTAGGGAGGTTGCAGGGGAGGATTTGGACGAGGGTTTGGTGAGGGAAGCAGTTTTGAGGAATGGCGGTGGGTGGCACGGGCTGGGGTGGATTGGGAAGGGGAAGTGGGTTGTGTTGAGGTCGATTGTCGGCTCGGACGGGTGTTGTTGTGGTTGTGGGGAACAGTTGGTTTGTGTGGATATCGATAGGGTAGAGACTGAGAAGTTTGCACGGTCGGTGGCTTCGTTGGCCATGGAGAGGGAAGTCCAGTCAAATTTCACGGAATTTCAGGTTAGGGTAGATTATTGCTGTTTTGTTACTTTGATTCAGTTCTTGTTATAGTTCTTTGTCAGTTAAGTATGCATTGATTAGCATCAATTTGTTGGTTAGAAACTTGAGTTTTAAAGTTTCGGTGAGATATCACTTTCTCCTAATGATATATGTAAACACGTACGAAACGCCTTAAAGTTTGGTTTGAATTTGAGTGGTTCAGTCATCAATGGTAAATGAGTATCAGATGATTGAACAAAAAGTTGATGGGCATTGCATTAGAAAATTCCACGAGTAATTAGGTTGTTGCATGTTGTGTATTTTATGTAGCTAAAGTCGCTTCATTAAGTAGCCCTTCTGGGTTTCAATATCCATCACAGCTATTATTGCTATGGAATAAACCTATGACAAGGACGGGCATAATCCACGTCTTGAAGTTTACTAGATCCTCACCCCTCAATGAAATTGAGTAGTGAAAGGCATGTAGTTTGACAAGAATCGATCTCTAGCAGGAATTTTGTTGGAAGGGTGCACATTTAGCATTAAAGATTTAAAGGGTGTGGATTTCATCCTGCTCCAAAAAATCGCTTTGAATTCATTATTAACATCTGCTGCAATCATAATAAAATCAGTTGACGTGTATTGATAGGTAGCGATCGTGACGTGTTTTGTCAGGGACAGAGAAGAAAGAGATGGAGGAGGGGTATGACTTGTATGAATACAAATGCGTGTGTATAACTAATGAACCTTGTGGAAAATCTGATTCTACTGAATTGAGTCAGTCAAGTGTTAGAATTGAGACCTTAGTAACAAGGTAAACTTAGACCTAAATTTTAAGAAAAATATGTCCTTGAAGACGTTATTTTACTTCTTGGTCTTTGAGGATGAGAATTTGTTGATATCTTGCCTGTAGTAGCACTTTACTGCGGGTGTATAAGGCAATTGACAATTCTTGTTTAGTCTTCTCCTTTTTTAGGATTAACATAATTTTTTTTTCTTTTTGTGATTTGAGAAGATCGAGGCTTGTAGTAATATGGTAAAGGATTCCCTCTAATCACTTCAAATGCCCATACTTTCCTCTCAGAAGGTTTTTTTTATTGCTAATGTTTTTTTGCTACTTTTTTATTTTTTTTAAGGCACGTATTTATGATTTAGGTTTCCTAGCAGTTTGGGAATCCTAAAGCTAGGAATTCATGTTATGAGATTTCTTGTAGGCACATAATTTTCGTACAAAGAATGTGAACAAACTTCTTTTCTTTTGCAATTTGAATCTCTTTTTTCTTTTGTTCCAGAACTGGCTCGATGAGCACTCTGAATACGAAGCAATAGTGGATGGAGCAAACATTGGGCTCTTCCAACAGAACTTTGCTGATGGTGGATTTAGCATATCCCAGGTTGTGCATCTTCAGTTTGTCATTTGTTTGCTTTTCGGCTTGTCATCTGTTTGCATTTCAATTACTTGTGGTTTGCAATTTCTAAAAGGGTCAATTCTTATGGGTTATCCCAGCTTTTTCATCTCCAGTTTGTCATTTGTTTGCCTTTCAGTTTTTCATCTGTTTGCATTTCAGTTATTTGTGGTTTGCAATTTCTAAATGGGTCAATTCGTATGGGTTATCATGTCCATTCTTGAAATTGCTATAGAGCAGCTGGATGCTGTTGTGAAAGAACTGTACAATAAGAACAAGAAATGGCCACTTGTTGTTCTGCACAATAAACGCATTCGGACACTTCTTGAGAGTTCTTCCAACCGAGAGTTACTTCAGGAGTGGATGGATCAAGGGTTGCTCTATGGAACGCCATATGGATCTAATGATGACTGGTAAAACATCAGCTTCTAAAATTTCAGGGTCTCTGTGTGTGTGTCCACATATTTATAACATGTACGTACATGTTATAGATATCGGTGGCGTAGTTTAATTTTGTATTTGATTTTACAATTTTCTGCCCCTCAAACTCTTGTAACTATTAAATTGTAATTTGCCCAGCCTGAACATATATTACCTCTTCACGTGGGAACTTTTACTTTTTGGCGGCTTTCCAATTCTAAACTATATATTGGAGTTCTACATTTTTGATAGTAACATCTTTTATCACCATTGCTTTTGGAAATGTCTCCTTCGAATGTGCTAACAATAGTTCTTCAAGCTGACAGGTATTGGCTTTATGCTGCTGTGAAGCTTAGGTGTTTACTTGTGACAAATGATGAAATGAGAGATCATATCTTTGAACTCCTAGGTAGCAGCTTTTTTCTCAAGTGGAAAGAACGACATCAGGTATCTTTACTCAAACCCCTATCCTTGACATGATAGTTCTATTTCATAAATTATGTGATCGCTCGACTAATTATAGAACAATTTTCTTTAGGATTGCAAAATGCTTTGTCAAGTTGTTACATATGGTGTTATTCAGTTTAGGGTTTAGACCATAATGAAACTATTAAAAGGGAAGTATTTTAGCTAATTTTAATACGACTAGTACAATTGAAGGTTACTATTGGATGAATCTTCTTCACCGACTTCACTACCACCACCGCTTTACGTCTATTTGAACAACGGTTATTTCATTCACTGGGTATGAACCAAAAGAAAGAGCTCCAACGGCTAAAGGACTTGGAATGCCTTCTATTTCCACAAACACATGCGCGTTCGCGTACCTGTTTCCATGGCACCGTGTTATGTGTACAAAGCACGAAAGTGTGTTTTTCCCGAGACGATGAAAACTGGTTTGAGTGAGCTCTAAGGTGGTATATTCAAGCACGATATATACGTTAGGCCGATTCTCTAGCAGCTTAAGCTTTTAGAGCAAGTGGTAACTTAATATGGTATTAGAGCTCCGGCTTGGCATGGTCACCGGTTCTATTTTTCCCATTTGCATTTGTCCTCCTTTATGCTGGTGCTATATGTACTCAATTTGTTTGTGAACTTGGTGGTGGCGCACCTTGATTTCTCTCTACATGCAACAGGGAGGGACTATTAAGCATGGTATACATGTAGAGCCCGTTCTCCAACAGCTTAAGCTTTTAGAGCAAGTGCTAACTTAACACTTTCGCATTTGGGAATTCAGATGCTTATGTTTTGATTAAGTAAAATTTATATTCCTTCAAGTTTGTTGGATGTTTGCAAAATTATAGGACAGAGATAGTACATATAAAACATCGAGTGGAACTCATATAATATGTTAGAAAATATCGCTTGGCAAGTCAAACTAGGGTGAGAACAATACCTACTAAACTTATCCTATGAATTCACGAAAAGTCAAAGCTTGAAATCAAATGAAACAATGGGAGTTGTGAGAGGGGGCGAAACCATGCACACGGGGGTGTATGCAAAAATCAATCAATGAAAGAACCCGCAGGAGAAGTTAACCTAAAATCAGCAATAAACTTTATAGTGACTCTGAAGGGACCACCCCTGAACCCAAAGACCAAAAAAACCAAAGTCCTTAACAAAGATTGCTTCACAGCTAATTCATAGGAAGACAATCCTTTAAAGGTACAGTTATTTTCCCAGCCAAATTCTCCAAATACGACATTGATGAGCCACATTCCAACAACTATGTAAAGGTTTCCAAACATACCGTCTGGTCCAGGAGGAAAACACGTCTACTAATCTTTACTTTAATTTGGGAATTGAGATCCTAAGGTCCCTTTTCATTGTGGTTACTTTAGGTGAGATTGGAATGGATGGCGGAATGGATTTTCCAACAGATAAACCCTTTAATTTTGAACCTATGAAAAAGTAGTGATAAATTACTTCGTTTTAATCTTGTGTTCGTTCTTGGGAACTTTCCATCGCTCAGTTCACGTGTTTGGCACGTAGATAGATGAGGAGAAATACCAATTTGACCATTGAAGGTATATATAAGCATAGCCCTTGCTGACAGCAGTATTTTTTCTTTCATACATATCGTCCTTTTGGAAAGATCTAAATCATTGTGAAACATTGAAATTGTCTCTATCTGCGTCTTTAGTTAACTAGTTTGTTTGTTACCACTTACAAGATATCCAACACCATTTGTAATTCAACTTTGACTCAGTATAAACTCGTTCGGAAGTTTACCTACTGGTGGAGGAGCTTGCTCCTATATGCTTGTGGAGATACTACAAGCTTAGAACAAAATGATAACATGATACTCCCATCGTCTAAATAAGTGTATCCTTTGAGTTTTCATGGATATTTAGGAGCTAGTCTAATTCTTGTGGGTTTACCGTTGTACCTTGCTTAGAGATTTGCTGTCAACAGTCACTTCTTCCTCATCTTTCTTTCTTTCCCCATACACAGACAGCATAAAAGCAACAAAACTTATTACTGGATCAGGAGCTACCCAGGAGACTTTCGGTTCTTTTCTGTCTTTTCTCCGATGCATGACACTGACATATTCAGGAAATCTTCTCTGGTAACGCTAAATGAAAGTATCTCTCTCACCGGGAAGCAAATATTAAGCTTGAGATTGCACGAAAAACATGCCACGCCAGTGCGATGGCGCCGGTCTGCATCTCCGCCTAGTCAACCGCCTAGGCACTCCACGCCACCTGGTAGACCTCCGACACTGCCTAGTCAACCCCCCACGTCGCCAAGTCGACCTCTGAAGCTGCCTATTCGACCTCTATGCTGCCTAGTTAACGGACCTAGATGGGGGATTGGTCAAAACCCAGATTTGCTGCCGCCGCTGTGACTGACGTCTTCGCCGCCTAAACCACCAAGAAGTGACCCTTGACCATGACCACCCAATTTTGTTCTCAGAGATCCAATCTCAGAAAGAAAAAAAATCAGAAAGTACTTTCTATCATCAATCAGATCTATGTTTTCAAATAATTCTAATTATGGGAATGGTGGTGGTTGAAGTGTGTCTTGGAGGTTGTCTAGTAACCCTGATCCTATGGTTTGCAGCCGACGAGGTTGGATTTATTCTTGCTCAAATCCATGGAAAAATGGTGTTAGAGGTGATGGCTGACGTGAGGCAGTGGTGATGGGAGAGGCAATGCTGGGCGGCGGGGAGTGTTGAAGGTAGTGGATGGTGGTTGGATCATGCATGTAATGGTGTTGAATAAAGAGAAACAAACGAGAGAGAATAGCAAAAAAGAAAAAGAAAGGAAGATAGACACTAGGTTAAATAGATAATTGCATCTGAACTTTGTTGCTTGAATTAGAAAGCACTCACTTATTTTGGTACATCCCAAACTATAAAAGGGGATCACTTATTTAGGAGGAATAGAGTATTATTTTGCAGTCAAATAAAATTCTTTTCATCCAAAAATCTACCTGTGCAAATTATGGCATCCATACTATACTTTCATTACTAAACATAGTCACTAGTCAAATTACTGATGAAAGTAAAGGCCCCCCTGAAAAAACCAAACGTAGGCCACCAAAAAACACATCGGAAGAAACTGTGGGAGTGGGGGAGGGTGGGACAGAGACTTGGTCGGATGGCTTCGATGTCTTCTGAAGAAAAGTTGTGTCAAATGAGTCTTTACTTGCTTTTGATTCTGGATGAGGGAGAAAAGGCTACTCAATGTTTACCCAGATTCATATTGTGACAAAAATTCGAACAGTAGAAAGAACGCTAGGCTGTTAGTTTTACATAGTTTTAGATTTTGAGAAAATGGATGGAATAGGTGTTGGAATTGCCTGTTTCTGCCACCAAAGAATAAGGTTGTGGGAACAGAAAAACAGGGCTGAATCTCGTGGGGGGAACCTGTTTAAGAACTTTTACTTGTCAAAGGTTCTCCATTAGGGTTCTCTTTTAGATCTGTTTAACTTCAGATGATCCAGGTCAATTGTGGAGAAAGAGAAACCTTTTCTTAGTGGTCAGGGTATATGCATTGACCATTTGTGAGTGCGGAGAATCACATTAAGGAAATTATCTGTTAGAGAAATTTAGTGGTCATGTCCTTGATGCAGTCTCGCACTGGCTAGGCAATGGGGATATTTTGGGACTTATAAGGGCAAGGGTTCCCTGGCTTGGATAGCTAGCTTCTCAGGTTTTGTTTTCCTGTTGCACCTGTTTGCATCAATTAGTATCGGTGCTGCCCCATCCGTAGCTCTGTGGGTGCTGCGTTAGCCGTGGGCTGTGTCCACTCCCAACAGTGGTCAGCGTAGTCCCAACAGTGGTCAGCGTGCCTGAGGGGTCGGTAGCCCTCTTGTAGTGGTGAATGATGCAGTCATACATACGCTAGGCATGGAAATACTCTGGGAATTATAAGGCTGTGGATTCCATCACTTGAATAGTTAGCTTTTCAGATTGTCAGGCCTTCAGGTCGCAGGGAGCAACCTTGACCGCTGCAAGATACGAGTCTCACTGTACGACTAAAAGTTCCACCAATCACATGCTGGCAATCCAGTGTAGTAAAATGTGTGTGCTACCTCCAGCAAATTCATGGAATTGTGTCTGAACACCAATCATTCAGCTTTTCGACCGTATTAGTGCACCTATTTGGGAACACAAGGCTGTAAGATCTATGCCAATTTTCCTCATTTATACATATATATATTATATATATATATATATATATATATATATATATATATATATATATATATATACGCGTGTGTGTGTACACACACACACACACACACACACACACACTTATATATATATATATTTTTTTTTCGCTTCTTGTTACATATGTTGAATGTATCTGATGCTGCCCGCACGTATTTTCCTAGTAGCATCCAAACAAAGTCATTTGCTGTGACAACTTTTCTTGCTATGATCTCCACAGGTTCGATATACATTTGCGAAAGCTAACCTGAAACTTCAGATGCCACCATCCTATTCTCTTGTTGTGCAGGTATGCGTTTTGTTTTAGTTATTTAAGTACCATGCTATTGTTTCTGTCTAATGCAGTTAGTTTCATCTCTTTGGTGCACGCTGCTTGCCTAAGTAGGTTGTTCTCTCCTGTAGACATTACCCCTTATATTTGTGAACTCCTCGACTTTTGGACCTTCTCGTAGTGATTGGGATGACTTTAAGAACCAAAGGTTCATAACTCGTAATTCTAGGTTTCTAGATCTAGCCAAATTTTTTAAGATCTACACCTAAAAAGCACAGACTCCGGTGCGGGCACGGATACGCAGATACATCCGTTTCTCAAAACATAGGATACGGGTGTGGTGTGGATACAACAAATATCTTTTAACGTATATTATTCGTGTGTAAAAAAATCATACAATTTAAACAAACAATAAAGAGACTTTTTCTTTTGTTAATTTGGTGTGGCTGTTTAGAAATATTGAAAGCGCATAGCCAAAATATTATGAAGAAGTTCTGGCAATACTATTATTTCTTGAAACTATTAGAGCTAATCTAAAAGATAGTCCATAAGCTAGTACCTAAAAAGTATAAACAGAAAGTTGGATACAGTTGTCACGTAGCTTTTAAACAGCTGTGACCGATCAAACCACACATCAACCACAGATACCACAGAGCTAGCGACAAGCAGCTCTACAACAAGAAACCCTCACTTCTGTCGCCACTGCTGCTGGACACCACCGCTGCTGATGCCGGAAAACTGTCGTTGCTGCTGGTGCTCTCCGGTGGAGATTGTTCCTTCTCCTCCTCCTTCTAACTCTCTCATCTCTGCCAAAAAACTAGGTGCGTGTCCCTGCCATATCCAAGCCGGACCCAAGATCCAGAAATTTAATTAAAAACGAACATAATTCTGGAATGCACCCTCTGCGCACCCAGCCTCTGCACCCGCACCAGACCCGCACCCGGTGCTGGTACATTGACTAGAGTGGCGCACCCGTGCTGCATAGACCGACACAGCACAGCCTTCTCAGACAAATCTTGATAAATACATATTCCATCGTCAATCTGACTCTTCATATATCCATAGTTGTTTTTTTCTGGTAAAAGCTTTTAGGACTTCACTAAAGAAGCATCGTTAACATACTAAAAACCTGAGTGACTAACTGAGAAAAGGTAAAAATGGAGAACAGCTAAACCAATAGTAAAGAAATATGAGCACCTACGACTACCAACAATAAGAAAAACACAACCCCAATCGACTCAGTCTGGTAGGATGGGTTCATCGAACTATGAAGCGGTGGAACAATAGAGGTGAAATATGTTCATTAGATGCTTAAATTTTCTATCATTGTTTCAGAGAAAGGGAAAAGAACTTGTCCCTGTCAACCATAGAATACAAGTAAGATCAAGTGTGGAGGATAGTTATTTTAATATTCACTACTATGCAAGAGTGAGATTGAGGGGCAGTGGGGGCTTAAACAGATAAGAGGACTGAAGTGTTCATGCTCTAGATAAAATTGTCAAGAATAATTTCACTAGTTACTGTGACAAGAAAGGGTACAGAAAAAAGCGGCAATCTCGTGTAAAATCTCATCTTATTACGACAAAGCTGTTTTTAATGTAATTAGCTTGGTTGCACATTTATCCATTTCTAGTGATGCTCCCAACCTGGAACTTGCTCCCACCTCAAAACCCTCACCGTTTCTCCTTGCTGTCCATAGTGCTCTTCTGTTAGCTTTCCGTCCATTTCTCAGTCTAAAACGACAATATGAGGGGAATACATAACAACTACAACTAAGTGGTTTACAAGAGAAGTACAAGGAAAATAAGGTTGAAATACACCAAAAGTTACAACTGAATTCAATATGAAATGAGAATTAGAGCTGATCCAGTGAGTTAACTCATTAAATAGACTTCATCCATTGTACAGAGTTAACTCATACACCAAACTTTCATCCACCTAATAGCCCACACCTCCAACTAAACCCCATCGCAATGGCTGCCACTCCCATCAGACCCACCACCATCTGCCACCGCCACCACTACGCGTCAACACCACAACTCATATGAGATCACAATTCGTATCTAAGGGGCTGTTTGATAAAACTGAAACTGAAATTTAAGTGCTGAAAAAATTAAGCACTGAATTTGTAAAACTGAAAACTTTAAGCAACTGAATTTTTATTGAAAAATAAGTTAACGTGTTTGGTAAACCAAAAGCAGATGTTTGAAAATTGTTTATTTACAAATTTATCCGTTTTACCAAAATTATACATTTGTTTATGTACATTATAACTTTGGGGGGGGGGACTAAAATCATGTTAGTGGTGGTGATGTCAGCGACAATGGGGGGGCTAAAATCGTGTTGGTGGTGGTGATGTCAGCGACAATGGAGTAGTGGTGGTGGCAGTGGCAAAAAGGTGTCAATGATGCGGTAATGGTGCGTGAAGACATGGTGTTGGTAATTGTGATGATAGCGATAGGCGGCGACATGGCGGTCATGACAGTGGTTGTAGTGTGGTGGATCTTTAGATGATTTTGACCAAAATGGATGTGGTGACAACAACGACGGTATGGTGGAGGTGGCGGTGTCCTTGTGGTGGTGTCAATTATGGTGGTGATAGTGGCTAGGTCATGATAATTGTGGTGGTGGTAGCAAAAGGAAATAATAGATGTGGTGGTGGTTGTATTATAGTGGAGGCGGTGTTGCAAGCAAATTAATTGAGGCGGCATCGTGGTGGTAATTATTTTTTATGTAAAAATATGTTAATTAAATTTTAACCATCTCACTTAGAATTAATTCATAAGCATTAAGTCCACCCTAACTTAAAATTTTAGTCTATTTTTGGAAGGAATTAATTTTTTAAGTGATACATGATTTAATGTTATCAAACGCACTTAATTGAAAATTATTGAAAATTTTAAGTTTTAAGTGCTTAATTGCGTTATCAAACACACCCTAAGAGAATTTTTTTTAGGGTGGAATCAATGTGGGAAAAGATCCTCATAAACAAATGAAAGTTTTAAGGGTTAAGTTACACTGAGCACTACTGAGGTTTTCCGCTATTACATTCCCCTATAACTAAGTTTAGAAATTATACACAAGACAATTTTTTATTTTTTAAGCTCATGGAGTTAACTCAATTAGTGAAAAGAAAATAATGCCCTTTACATTAGAACAAAACAATTTTATGAATCATGATATTCTAACCTGAGACCAATCTTAGGCTTCTTCACCATTTCATCTCCTGCTACCATCGATACACCGGCTAATCACACACAACTGTTTTGAAACCTGTCAGCCATGGTCCCCCTTTTCCTCTTCTCCAAACCCCAATATCCATTTTCTCTGAATCCATCCAAACCCTGAACGACGATCTCTAGACCGCGAAACTGCTGGTTAGTAAGTTCTCCATTCACCTCCTCCCATGACTTCACTATGTCCCATTGAAAAACCCTCCCCTAACATTACCACTTCTTGTTCAGAAGATTTTTCGGAACTCTTGAACCAAATTTCTTGTTATTCTTGTGGGTATCCACGCAAGATCGATATACTAACTTATAATCTCATCGTCTAATTGCTTATGAGCTCCTTGGTGGATTTTAGTTTGAATTACTTGGGAAACACTTCAGATCTTTGAAGATCTGGGGTCCCAATTCTTCCAAACACCTTCGTTTGCTAGATGTGTAATGGAATCTGGGTAAGGCAGAGGAAATGGTGGAATCGTTTGATAAGATAAAGATTTAACTATAAGAAGATGATTTGTTGGCATTAACTGAAAAGATGATGAACGTTACAGACAGGAGTTAAAATTTTGGTCATTATCAGCTGCTTACATAATCAGAGATCAAAGAACTATACACAAGATATGATGGTCAGCCTAAATAGAAGATTAAAGGGTCTTAGTCCTTAATGTTGTTTGGTGTTAATCCCATGTCTTACAGCGATGGAGATCTGGTACTTTAGTGTTAATTGCCTGGGTTGGATGGTGATGGTTTGGTTGTCGGTGGTGGCTAGGTGGTTAGATCTGTGAGATTGATTTTTGGGTCGGTTGTGTTGAGGGAGATTGGGGTTTGCGTGGTTGTTATGTTGATATAATGGCGGTGGACGGTGGTGATTATTGTTATTGTTGTTGGGTTGTCGAAGTAAATACCACAGGAAGAACAAGAAAGGATAAATTACAAAAAAAAACCCGTTTGGGGATAGTTTGGGCATAGAAGAACCAAATAAGGTGACATCGTTTATTTTGTGTAACCCCAGTTAATAGTTTGGTGTAAAGTGTAATAAAGTATCAAACGACGATGTGCATACTATAATTTACGGTGTTACTACAGTGTAGGCGTATGTAATAAATTGGTGCCGAGTGTAATTACCCAAGGTTTCAATTAATAAAAGAGAGTTAAAGTTGTTGGTAAAATGAAATCAAATTCGAGATTTAACTTTGTAATTCGGTATCCATTTGTGTTCATCACTGTGAAGGCAATGAAAACGGTGAGGTGCATAGTCCTCAACTTTCTTCTGTTAAATCCTATGTACCATGGACTCTTCAAAATGCGTGAAGTACCCGTGTCGGACACTCGACACTTGAACATGGGTATGAGATCTCTGTACGACACATCTCATAGAATATGCTACTATTAACAGTATCTTATAGTGTTTCTTTTAATTTGTTATTAGTTTGAGGCGAGACAAATTCTCAGTTAAAACCATTTGTGTCACATAAAACACCATTTTACCTTAGGAATAACTAGAAGTGTTAATGTATGCGAGTAATTTTCCGTGTCTTGTGAATTAAAAATTAGACGAATCCGATACTTGGACACATATCCGAACCGAAAACTTGTACCGAGTCTATGCAACATAGGTTACATATTGGTTGCATGGACACAGACACCGCGTCCGATACCGAAAACGACACCTACTACGACACTGGACATTGCATTTTCCAAAAATTCAGATTGTGTACACCGCAGGATACCACTATTTGTTAAGATTATTTCTTACGTATATATGCCAAGATATGAAAAACATGGCTTATGCTTCACCATTTAATCCAATTTAGCTCTACACTCGAATCACTATAAGTTTGAGTAGATATACTGGACTTTTCAAATGATAAAATCTGTCTCTTGAAGGGTTTATTTGAATCATATGGTAACACTTTGGAGTTTAGTAGAAATATGTAAAAGTTATCAGGTTAGTATGAAAATATTTCAAGGATGACGAGCCAAATTGTAATATCCAATTTTGTACATATTTTGAAGATTGCAATAGTTCGTTGCCTAAATACCTCTCGGCACAAATACCCCTCTATTTTTAAACATCGATGGTAAAGGCAAAGAGGAGCTATGTAGTATCGACCCTGAACAAGGTTCATATCGAAATTATTATAGATCTGGTAGGAATTTGTTGCCGATCGAGGATCAAAAGCAGGTTCTCTTTTCCAGATTGAGATCTGATTCTTCTTCTCTTTCTTCTTGGCCTCTTCAGCGTGTCCGGCGGTGTCGAAGGCGTTTCGGTGTCGCGGTAGGTGTCGGACACCATACCTTGCCCTCCTAGCAGTATCTGTGCTTCCTAGTGTTACATGGAGATAATCAGATCTTAACATGTAAACCTAGTTGACTTCTGTTTGACTTGACCTTGTTACCATGGTTTGGGTGTGACAGGAACTTATCTCCAATAGTCACCATGATTTTGAGTGCACAACCTTAATCTAGGCATGCCATTCTTGAAGCTGAAACCTTCGTGGTGAAAAAACCACCACCACCACCATTATCACACGACCACGAAGTTGTCCATGCTGCCATTGCAAAAGCTGTTCAAAACGTAGTTACTTTCTTGGTCGTTATACTATGACGACGCACATCCGAAAAAGACAAGGTTTTCTCGAGTTGCCATATCATTTTTAGGGCTAATTAGACAATTAACAAGGAAAAATTGGAAAACTTTGAAGTTGACTCTTGATGTCCAATTAAAGCTTTAACCTACAAAACCGATGGTTCGGATTTGGGAAATAATTGACATAACGATAAGGTGTTAGGCACTGCATCGTATCGTGAACGGTCTCTAACTTGTTTTATTCTGATTTTGATGATTTTTATCCAAAACGCAAACGAGCAAAACAAAACCTGAGCTAAACCTCAATTTAGTTTGAATTCGACAACGGGTGTTGAAAGGCTTACGTACCCGACCGGGTGAGTCGGGATCAAAACCTTGTAGTTTGACCGACCCTAGGGGATGCGGCCTAAAATTTCGGTCTGCAATTTTAGAGGTCTACTTCTAATCAACTTCTTTTTGTTGGACCTCTGATTAACTCTTAAAATATCAACCTTTCTACTTGTTTTAGAATTCTAATCATACTCGACTTCTTCTACTTAAAAGCTCAGAAAATTGATTTTTATGCTTCACAGACCAAAACTCGGTTTTGCGGAAGGGGAATTAATATGTGGCTTTTCTAAACTAATCTGTGAAAAAGAAACAACAGGGTTAGAAGATTGTACCTCTTTGTTTGGATTGCTTAACCATGGACTTCGAATTGTCCACGATGTCACGTAAAACTGACAGCCTTTCGGGAGATTTTCCCCCTCTGACTGACCTCTTTTTTGGGGAGGCATGTGACTGTTTATATAGATGTATCGGAGTCCAAGTCTGTAGAAAGCTGCATTAGGAGATAAAATGCAATCATAGCTGCCACAAGGAGATAAGGTAAAAGACCAAAGAAGTACCCTTACTAAATGAAAACCTGCAGGTTTAGACGAAAACAGGCCGATTTTCTTTCCCTCCTTAATTTACTTTTAAACTAATTCTTGAAAGAAAATAATACCTTTTGAATAAAAAAACACATGATAAATCTGAAATCAGGGTAGACATCCAAGTCAAGACCAAACCAGCTATTAGACCTCCTATCCTTTCCAGACTTTGACCTGGGTTAAACCCAAAATAATTGGACTAACTAATCGGACTAGGAATACTGGATTAGACCTACCAATTGGACTCAAATAATTAAAATCTGGCGAAAGTATATTAAATAAAGCATACAACAACTATATGAATAAAGCGTATTATTGACAGAGCACCTCGGTGATGGAGTTCGCTTGCGAGCAAACATCACCGAAAACAACACATTTTTGTAGCTAACAATGAAAAAAGACCATAAGACGTATGACTGACACTGGAGACAAAGAGAGGTCGGACCTTTGTAAGGCTACGTACCTATCCTTTAGGAAAGTAATCAGACCCATGAGGTGTGGATAAATGATATGTAATGACTCTCAAACATATAGAGACTTCACTCGAAGTCGGAGCCAACAACGCGTGGAAGCGACTAGTTGTTGAGTAACATCGGGGAAAGCTAAAAATGGGATTGAACTTTGTCTGGAGCTGGAGCCAATAGCAACAATGTTGTTTGCCAGACAAAGGGCACATTCCTGTAGCCCGAGCCAACAGTAACAACGATGGATTATCTAAGAATACTCAAAGGGAACTTATGCCTAAGAGCCGGAGTTAACAATAACAAAGATGGGTAGTTAGGCACAAGTGCACCCCAAGAAGCTAGAGTCAACAGTAACATCAGTCAGTCATCTAGGAATACTAAGAGGGATTAAAATTTATATGGAGCCAGAGTTAACAGTTACAACCACTAGTCCCCAAACAAAGGGCACATTCATAGAAGCTGGAGCTGACAGTAACAACGATTAGTTGTCTAGGAACACTAACAGAGAATTAATACCTAAGAGCAGGAGACAATAGTAATAACGATTTGTCGCTTCAATAGTAATGACAACCGGTTGTCTAGGGATATTGAAAAGTCATGTCTCAAAGCTGGAGCCAACACTAACAACCATTGGTCGCGTAGACATTAGAAGAGAAGCGTGTCTAGAAGCTGGAGCCAACAGTAAAAACGATTGGTCGTCT
Organism: Escallonia rubra; assembly: GCA_033065855.1. Taxonomy (NCBI): domain Eukaryota; kingdom Viridiplantae; phylum Streptophyta; class Magnoliopsida; order Escalloniales; family Escalloniaceae; genus Escallonia; species Escallonia rubra. The sequence goes on along the minus strand of JAVXUO010003167.1, from coordinate 91,523 downwards.
AGACAGACTGAAAACTTATGACTAAGAGCCGGAGCCAATAGTAAGGACGATTGGTCGCTTAGCTATAAGGACGCACCCCTAGTAGTTGGAGTGAACTGTAACGACGGTTGGTCGTCTAGGGCTACGGGAAATCCACGTCTAAGAGTTGGAGCCAACAGTAACAACGATTGGTCGCTTAGACACGAGGCACATATGTAGATGCCAGAGCCAACATATATATCATGTTGGTCGCCTAGACATATTATATCTGTAGCTGGAGCCAACAATTACAATCATTAATCACATGATAAAGTACGCACTCCTAGATGCCGGAGCCAATATTGGTCGTCTAGGAGTACTGGAAACTCACGACTAATAGACGGAGCTAACGTGTGAAAGCAGCTATTCGCTTAGTTACAAGGACAGAAGCATACATAGATAGTAGAGCCAATAGATAGTTCGTGTCAGTCGTTTAGACAAACTGAAAAGAGTGGACCTATGAGCCAGAGCCAACAACACGTAAAAGCGGCTGGTCGCAAAGGAACATCGGGGACTCATATCTAAGAGCCAGAGCCAATAACGCGTGAAAACGACTGATCACTTAGATACAATGAAAAAAGCATCTTTAGAAGCCAGAGCCAGCAATGCATGAAAGTGGCTGGTTGTCTAGGCACACTAGAGACAATGAACCTAAGAGCTGGAGCCAACAACATGTAAAATCGGCTAGTCGCTTAGGAAGATAAAAAACTCATATCAAAGAGCCGGAGGCAGCAATGCGTGAAAGCTGCTAGTGGTCTAGATACATCGAGAATAGCTGGAGAGGAGTCACTCGAAGCTGGAGCCAACAGTGCCCAACGGGGCAATTCGTTTAGAGATGGGAATAAAATAGGTCGACTCTCTTCTAGAGTCGAGAAGGATAGTAATGAGCCGCATGAAGCCGGAGTAAACAATGCCGAACGGTAGTTGGTTGAGTGACGGAGCAAGATAAGTTCGACTCTCTTCTAGAATTGAGAAGGATAGGAACAAGGCTGGAAAATCGCAGCAGAACTTCAATTTTTCTTAATTTTTAATTTTTTTCCTTTTGTTTATATGGTTGCTCTTTTGGAAGCTAGGGGTTGGAAATAGAATCCTAGGACCTAGGCTTAAACAAACTAAGACATAAACTATCATGACTATCAGGAGAGGGGAATCACATGAAACTCCTAGACAAAAATGCATGTAGCAAATATTAACAATGCAATAGGCTGAACGAACAAAGATAGGCACTATCTTGACTACCAGAAGAGAGGAATCATAAGGAATCCTTGACAAAATGCATGCAGACAAAACTGACAATGCAATGTACTGAGTGAACGAAGATAGAAATTATCCAAACTATCATGTGAGGGGACTCATTGGGAGCCCCAAGACAAAAATGCATGCAGATGATATTGACCATGCAAACAATCTGAATGAACAAGTGTATAAGGGGAATCACATGAAGCTCCTAGACAAAATGCATGCTGACGACAGTGTTAATGCAAATGGATCGAGATACACAATGACAGAAAGCTATCATGACTGTCAGGAGAAAGGAGAATCACAGGAAGCTTGTAGATTAAAACGGAAATGCACGTAAAGACATACACTATCTTGACTGTTATAAAAGGGACATCACAGAGAGTCCTTACACAAAAATGCATGCAAGCAAAACCGACCATGCAATGGACTGGATTACGACTGTCAGAAGAGGGGAAACTCAGGAAGCTCTTAATGCCGTTGACAAAGAAGAACCTAAGACACCTATAACACGTGTGCGAGCATGTTTTAAATGAAAAATGTTCTTATTGTCCAAGAAACCATTCATTTCAAGATCTATTTCTTTTTTATTTGCCCAAATCAGTTTGTCATTTAGAGTTCAAGTTAATGGTGCCTTACTTGGTTGACACGTCTATCTCTTCCCAAAAGGGGAAGACCACCGAGGTTGGACTCAAAATTGGGTAGTGATGATCTAAGGAAATGCCGGTGTATGTGCTTTGAGGCTTAGATGAGCTTGGCCAATGAGTAGCCAAAAGAGATCAAGATGTATAACTGGGCTAGACAAAGTAAACGACTATCAAGTGCGCTATAGAAAAGTCATAAGGCGTCTCATTTTATCACTGAAGTGATGTTAAAAATATCAAAATTTGACAAGCGAAATACTTCATGGGCCACGCCAAGTAGGGCATGTTATGTAGGTCCAAAACCCAGGAATCGTTGGGTCATTAAACAAGCCATATCAACATGTCAAAATGCAACAAGCTCAAAAAGTGCATGAATCATTATCTTCCCTTTTTCCAATTTATAATCTTTTATATGTTATTTCTCAACTTCATAAAAATATAAAGGAGCTTTTGACTCCCTTAAACAAACATAACCGTAAGGAGGAATCTGTATGAGAGGACATAATGTAGGCTTGGGAGGAATTTGTACAATGGGTCGCAATGCATGCTAGGGAGCGGGTAAAAAAAAATGATAAATAAGCTGAAAAACCCTAGTATGATAGAAAAGTCCCAAGTGTGTTTATGGAGCTCGAAGCTAGTAGCTCACTAAGCTGCCTATGTGTCCCCGTTGATAGAATCGAGTCTGAAGTAGTTCAAAATAAAGGAACCTTCTTGAATATGTATTCCTTGAATTTAATTGTGCTCATGTATGCCCTGAATCTTAACAATCATTGTTCACCACTTTCGGTGTCAAAGCTTATTTTTCGCTCTTTTTTAACTACATATTTTGTTTCAGAGGATCGATAAAGGATTGAATAAATATTTTCAGGATTTGATTCGTCATCTTCTCTTCCATCAGGAGTTTGGTTTTATGAGAGAGCTTTTCTTGTGTTGAGTCTAACTTTACTGGAATACTTGAGAATAGGCACACAAAAAGAGACTTATATGTCCAAAGGTTAGGAATATAGTAGGCTTCTGAAACGGAAGGCAAAGTATCTAGGCTTGAAGCGGTAGCAAGTGAGAATATTAAGTATAGGGTGATTAGGATCGTATGTGGTGGCCAAACAATGGCCTCCTATCCTTAGGAGTGCTGTTTTCTGGGGAGATGCATATTCACACTCTTGGTGTGAGTTTTTTTTTTTCCCCTGGTGCCCTAACTTTTACATAGGCCACCTTTTTAGGATTTTCAGCTTAGCGAGCTTTTTTTCTCTTCTTCAAGATAAATGATCCATGTCAGGAAAGAATGACTGAGTTTTGAACAGAAGAAAGTCTTGACATCAATGTAACACCTCATTATCTTGCTTCTGGTGAGTGCTGGTTGTGAGGGGTTGGTAAAGAAAAGAATTGACGGCCTCTTCTTAATAGTCTTTTGAATTCTCACTCAAATGTTTAAATTCAAAATCAAATTCTTCTATAAGGTTTCTGATGTTCGATTTCGAAGAAAGTTATTTAAGAAAGCAATGACCCCGCCCCTAAGCCCAGAAAATAAGTGTCTTAGAGATAGACCACTAGACTTTAAATCCAAAGTTCTCCATACATATAATTTCTCGATGTGATTGGTCAATTCAACAGCTTTAAACGTGGGCAATTATCTCTTGCTTGAAAATTTTTGTATGATCATAAATTTCCAAGGATGGATTCCTAAACTTACTTACTGGAGAGAAAATATTTAGCGGACTCGAATCCTAAGGAAAACTTCTAGGGATTTAACATTTTTTTAGCCTTTCTAAAATTTTATATTTTTTCCCCCTCCCTTTACCCTAGGAATTAAAAGTAAATAAAGAAAGATGATAAACGAAGAAACTAGCACCTAGATGTGATCACACCATCTGAGGACGCACTAAAGTAAAGCACCACAACCTATAATCAAAACAGAACCTCCTAGTATATTTATAATCAGGACGATACACATGATGGTAGTACCAATCGTTTTGACAGGAAGGCGATTTTCTGTAAAATTCAATCAAACATACCAGTAGGTGCACCAATGAACCAGCCGGCACGTGTGCCATGCAGGTTTAAAGTTGTACCAAGCTAGTACGTCTTCAGGGTTTTTAAAGTTTGGGTTTTGCATAGCTGGTTTGCATAATTAAAAAACTGCTCCCTGTTATTGGATTGCCTGTTATACTTGTTATAGTGTACCAGTCGGTTCACCAGGGAACCTTTTTTGTGATTTTCACTTTATCAAGATTCCAGGCGGTTTTATGGTGTACTTGCCAGTCTCTCAACTTGTACACCATAACACCTATAGTTGCTCTCGGTAAAGGGGAAATACCCAAAATCAGTTCAGGTGTGTGGGTGTTCCAGTTTTTAGTGAAGGTTATTCCCTTGACTTTATTTCCAGCTGTTAAAATGGGTGGTTATTCGTACATGTGCAAATAGTTTGTTTGATACATTGATAAACCAGGAGGCTCTCGGTACAATGGCCTTGAGGTAAGGTCACAGTCGAATATCACATCGCAATTAAGAAGCTCGAGGGTTTCAATTGTTATCCTCAAATGAGTGGGCTGGGACAAATGTGAGTGTGTGCGGCCTCTAAAAGGAAGAAACAAATAGGTTAAACATGTATGTACATAATCACATAGAATGAAAATCCTCACGAATATTGAAGGATAAAAATCATCAAAATGACAAAAAGAAATTACTCGAGTCTAGTCCTCTTAATTTAGTCCCTAACATAGTCGTTACTACGACGGCGTGCATCTGAAAAAGACTAGGTCTTCTTTGAGTATCCATCTCATTTTTTAGAATTATGTAAACAATTCAAAAAAGAAAATAAGAAAACCCTAAATTTGACTCTAGATGTCTAATTAAAGGTTCCTAATCTACGAAACCAGAGATCCGAATTCGGAAACTAATTTATATGACTTGAAGGTGTTAGGCCCCGTCATACCATAATCGGCCTCTAACTTGTTTTATTGTGATTCTTGCGATTTTTATTCAAAATGCAAATAAATCAAAGCAATTCCTAAGTTATCAAAGTTTGGTTTGAATTCGAGAGTAGGGGTCGAATAGCCTACGTACCTGACCGGACAAGTGGGGATTAAAGCCTCGTTGTTCGGCCGACTCTAGGAAAGACGACCTAAATCGCGGTGTGCAGTTTTAGAGGTCTAACTTCTTCTAGTTGAAACTCTGATTGACTCTTAAAATATCAACTCTTCTAGTTGTTTTAGAATTCTAATCCTAGTCAACTTCTTCCAGTTGAAAGTTTAGGAAACTGATTTTTGTGTTTCACAAACCAAAACTTGGTCGTTGTGAAGGGGATTTAACCTGTGACACTTCTATTTTAATTTATGAAAAAGAAATGACGGGTAGAAGATTATACCTCTTGGTTTGGATTGCTTAATTTTCGACTTTGAATTCTCCACGATGTGATGCATTGACCGGACAATGAAGTCACATGTATAGGGAAGAATGGACTTTTTATACATCTCTCTCTCTCTTGCTAACCTATCTCACTTGGACAGCCTTTTGGAATTTTTTTTACCTCTGACCTCCTTTTTTGGGAGGCCTGGAGCTGTTTGTATAGGGTCTGGGGTGGGGGTCTAGTTACGTAGAAAAGTTCCTTAAAGAGAATAAAACGCCGTCCTAGCTGCCACAAAGAGATAAAGTTAAAAAAATTAAAAATTCCTTACTAAATGGGAACCAAATGGTTTATAGGTGAATCGGCGGGAAATAAAGAAGAACTGGCCGGTTTAGACGAAAACCGGCTGATTTTCTTTTCCTCCTTAGTTTAGTTTTGAACCAACTCTTTAGGAAAAAAATACCTTTCAATTTCAAACATGTGATAAATCTGAAATCGGGGCAGACATCCAAGTCAAGACCCAACGAACTACTAGAGCTCCTATCCAATCCAGATTTTGATCCGGGTTAAACTCAAACTGACTAGACTAACTAATTGGACTAGACAAAATGGACTGGGCCTACCAAATGGACTCAAATAATTAAAATCACACCTACAATATGCAAAATGAAGTCTACAATAAATAAATAAAATAAAGCTTACAAAATATGGGTGTCTAGACATACCCATTACAAAAAGATTGGTTGATTAACTGTAATAATTAAAAAAAAAAAAAAAACTAAAAAAGATTTTGTACTAACGGAGTTGGTTAACCCTGTCGCAACTCTCACGTGATCCTTTTAGATGGAAATAATTCAAAAAATGGACATACGTAATGGAGGCATGATGCAAGGAAAGAATAGGGGTGGTCTGGCATGATAAGCTTAAATAAGCTTTTCTACTCCTAACTATCCTTTGCACAGATATACCTGCACGAACGTTAAAAAAAGGACCTTATCATAAATATTTCATAGCCAAAATAAGTGATTTTAGCCCTTGTTTCAGGAATCGGTGAACGGGTCATGGCATGTGCCACTGCTAGGTGAATGCAGTGACGAATCTTCAAGAACTTGGCTATGCATCACTAGACCAGGTTCTTGTAAAGCTCTTGATGAAGTTGCTGCAAATGAAGGTCCGAAAAGTGTCCTAGTCCCCTGTAACCGTAATTTTCAGAACTCATGTATATCAGGGAGGGTTACAACTGAAAATGGTTCATATGGTGTTTTTAATTATATTCCATGCTGTAATAACGGCATCGAGGTCATAAGAGGTAAAAGGAAAGAAAGGAGTCCATCCCCCTCGAGGCCTGAACCTTAGCCTTACCAGTGATTTTCTGAAGCTTTGACTTGCTAGGAGCTCTCAGCGTTACGGTGATGCTCTCGAGGCCCTGGCCTTCCCTTCATGTCATTCACAATTCCCAGCTTTGTTGTATCAACAGCCATTCAAAACTTGTATGAAATCAGTTTGGTAATTCATTCGTTTTTATTTATCTTTTAAGTTTTGCATAAATAATTTGATTGCCCCTGTACATTTATTTCTATAAAGGAAATTAAATGCAGAATTGTTTTGGTGGTTCTTTTTGAAACTTCTAAATAAATGTTGTTGATGTTCTTTTTATTTTGTCCTTAACTCTTTATCATATCCCTGAGTAAGATTTATCAGAGCAAGTATAGAGCGATTCGGAAAGAAAAGGGTAAAAAAATGAAACGCGGTGTCATATAGCTCCTCAATAATCATTTTATGGCTATGGATCTATTTCTGGAGGAACAGAAAGCGTAAGCTAAACCTTACAGGTTCAAGGCAACAGAAGTTAAGAATCTCTCAGTACAATTGAAAACAGTTCATGGATAGTTGCTGGCATGGAATCACAGTACAGGCTCTTCGCTGGGCGAGAACGTGAGTGCAGTAAGTGGAAGTGTAACAGAGAACAAAGTTGACATGTAATTGATAGTCGAAACATGAAAGCGAACACAGGAAGCTCGAGCAAGGATTGAGAGCGAGCGCATTGGACAATTTAGGAGGATTTAGTGACCTAGATCACAGATTTCACAAAATCACTCCCGGACCTTATTACTTATATGAATTACACAAGAAAAAACAATTAACCAGTACTTTGATATTTTTTGAAGAATGACTACTTCTAGATGTAGTGTAAGTAAGAACTTTGAATAAAACATCATGTGGTCCTTGTGACCTTCACTTGAATACGTATTTAACAACGCCTGGAATGTGGGTGTTGATGAAGTAGTCTTCCCACTTGATGCACCCAGGATCAAAGTAGAACTTGTCGGCCTCATCACCCATCTTTCTCGTTGCCATACGTAGTTCTGCTGTATTCCTATCATCGTAGCTGTGCGGTAAAACAGGTTAGTTCTCAGATGTACGATAACAAATATTTTAAAGTTTTCACGTTGAAACACACAAGTCAATAAGACACTTACATTCCCTTGAAAAACAAGTAGGGTTCGTAAAGTTCTACCAATCGGAAGACAAACTTGATCTTTCGGTGAAGATCAACATAGGTGCCTTGGAAAAACTGGCATAGTGCTGTATTCACTAATTGCAGTCCCTGAAGTAGGACGGAGAGAAAGAAAAGAATAAGCTTACATTATGTTGCATGCATGATTGTGTTGGACAGTAACAAGCATCCTAAGGAAACCATCTTCTCAATTCTAACGACAAGCTATTTCCTTAAGTTGGTTGATCTTTTCTCATTATAATTGATTGTAATAACTCAATGCTAATTGATTGCACCAGCTTAATACTAAGATCTAGACTGACATGTAAATAGTATATAAGGAGTACTCATGATACGTAATATTCATTCATTTGGAGATATTCCATTCTTCAGTATATGAGTTTGAACATGTGTCCACATCTAGAGTCCCAATCTGCATATCATCAGTGGCCACAGGTGTAGACGATATAAGAAGGCCAGATTAAGTGCAGTTTAAAGCATACTATTCGGTCTAGAGGATGAATCATGCAAAAAGAGTGATAAGATGGTCCTACAACTTGCCAGTAATACCATATGTCGATCCTGTCACGTTTTAAGTGATAGATGCATTGGAGCTTGAGCTCATGCGACTGTTGTTTACATAATAAGTACGGGCAAAGCACAAAAATCATAACCTCAAAATTGAAAACATATATCCAACAGTTCCCGACCGACGACCTATACGGGTGCACTTTGAGGCAGTAGGTTGAGGGGGGCAATGGGGATAGGAACCGAAAGAAAGGGGGAGCCACACTAGTTTTGTCTAAAGGTCGCAGGTGCAGCAGTGCAGTGATCTGGAACCACCGAAAAACGAACCTCTGATATATATAATAATCGATCACTGTTACGGTACCAAAAACAAACCTTCAGCGGAAGCAAGTAACGAATTGCCATATATCTGCGGAAGCTAGCCATTGTACTGAGCACTGTGATCTTGCCAACTTTGACAGGCGTCCCATCCTTGTTAACCCACGGATGTTCCGAGAAGTAACGCTGGCCATAATCTTGAATCTCCGAGTACGCCACAGGGTTTGCCAGTGAAGATCCAACTTGATAAATGATCTCACCGGGTTGGTTTGCATGAGCCACCATAGCTGCTATCATAGCATTCACCACCATGTCTGCTGGTATCTGCAAAATCATTCAGATTTAGATTCATGCGTACTCGTACTATATATGTACTTTGTGCAACAAATGTGGTACTGTTGTATTCACAATATCACATTCGGAACATTGTTTTTGATGTTTTTACATCCAGCTGTTATGCCACAAACCGTTTATCGTTATCACAGTGTTTAGCTCATTGTAGTTTGTGCATGCATATAATTTTTTTTCTTTAATAGAACTTTGATAGATATGACATGATGCAACTAATGAATTATACGAGAGAATAAAAATTCCTTGACCTCCTAATTCCTTAAGATTGTTCTTGTAATTATGGATAAGGCCTAAATGCCCCGCCGGCTGCTTTTGCCATTTTTCTTATTAATTAAGTCTCAGGCCAAGTCTCTTTGTCCACCACAAAAAAAAAAAAGAAAAAAGAAAAAAGAAAAAAAAAAGAAACAAATGTTTCCTATGTTGTGTTGAAAATCTCTTTAGATAAAAATCATCAATTAAATTAGCATAAGTTTAGGAATTATGAAAGGTTGGGATTTACTGTACAAATAAATATCTGTATTTTCCTTTCTGTAATGACCACCATTTCATCGTTACAGATAAGATTTGTCAAATAGATCAAAGAGTTTGCTAACTGGAACTGGAGGGGGTTGGAGTAAAAAAAAGTTTTTGAGTGTAAGACGGACCTCAAACTGATTCTGAATTATGCACTCACCAGGTCAATTACCGATTCAGGATCACCAAGGAAGCATGTCAATTTTCCTTTACCATATCCCACAGCCAAACTGTCAATGGTCCTGTAACCACAAAGGGAAACCGCATGCATTCATCAGAAGTATTATATGTCCAAACAATTCTTCAAGGAACGAATAATCCTCTGGCATTGAACTGTTTGTACACAGGCCATAGTTGCAAGAGGTATGTATAGCCACAGACTGATGATATTAAAAAAAAAAACAAAAACGAAAATAAAAGTTGGTGAATTACCTGATACCTTCCACCCACCCAGGGAAGGGCTCCTTGTAGGTACTGGTAATGATGGTAGGACGAAGGATAACTAAGGGCATGTTGTCTTTCATCTGACTTAAAAGCATCTCTCCCATTGCCTTGGTGAATACGTAGGTGTTTGGCCATCCATACTTCCTTGCCCTATAAACAAAAAAGGGTTTCAATAAAACGATCATTTGTACCACTACTACTTCTTCTTCTTCTTTTTTTTTTTTTTTTTACCAATGAAGCAAGGAACAAAGATATTACGTGCCATATAGCACGTAACCAGTAACAAAGACGTTGTCAAAATACTCCACACTTGCCCAAGACTTTGAGAATTACAACTAATGTCCCTAGCTAGTCTTAAATTTGTACCTCTTCGGAAGTTGCTTCTCGATCGATCTATAAGAGAGAGGGACTCAGATGATCATCTAAAACTACTCTCACCCATCTAAGGACCGAATTTTTGAAGAACAGGCTGCAGGGGTTTATGTGTATGTTGTAAAGTGATTGCTGCCCCTCTATATTAGGTATGTAGGGCTACGGGTGGCTGTGGCAACTCCAACAATGGTTATACAAATTAGAGTGAAGTTTTGCTTGTATTCGTGTAGACTAGATAAATTAGGAATATAAACTGCAGTATGTAATAATGTTCCTACTGCTTTGGTTGTCTTGCTTTAGGTAGATACTTTATATCTAGCCATTTATTTTGCATTCAAACTTGCTTCAATCTGAGATGGCCCTATCGAATGTCATATAGTACTGAGAAGTACAATATCTAACCTATACCTAGAGGAAACAAAATGCAAAGGTTCATGAAATGCAAAAGCAGTTTAGAAGCACATTTTCTTAGCGCAAATTCACATGTTCGAGTTCTTGAGAATGAGATATAAATTTAGTGTAAAAAAAAGAGAAAACAAAGAGTGGCGCCGCCGCCATCTTAAAAAGTGCTTCTCATTTTCACTATAAATAAACACTTGCAATGCCAAAACAATATTAAGTGGGTAATGTTAAACTAGTTCATTATTTTCGATCCCCTCGATATGACATTCAGAATCTGTCCCTCCCATATGTTAGGGTAATTGCTTTTGCGCCAGGGAGATTGGCCAGACATATCTTGACATCTAGTAGGCGCGCTTTGATCACCATATTTTGTTTTTCGGGTCCCTTGGGTACAACAAGTAGATCAACTCATGCACATCGCGGTAAACACCTGCCCAGCCGTAGTGGAGTTAATTTTGTCTGGGATCAAACCCTTACCTATCATGTGACGCATGTGTGTGCCTGCATTTGTGCATGCATGACTCGATAATCATTAAACTTACCCAACTGCATGCCAGAAAAGCTATAATTAAATCGGTTCGTAAAGTAAGAAAGCCAAAAAGAAATGTACACAGAGTCCAGAGAGAGAGAGAGAGAGAGAGAGATGCTGTCAATGCCCAAGTGTTCATTTGCCTCCGAGTTTAGGTTTGCACGAGGACAGGGTTGGATGCAAATTGAAGCTAGACGAAAACTGTAAGTCAACCCTCAAATGGGTCATGGCCGTATTAAATTCGTAAAGTGAACTATACACTGTTTCTCGTGAACTCACCCGGTGGAGAAGCAAGTTTAAGTTTCTTAAATTTCATCATAAAGAAAAGATAGAAACAGTCAAGTATAATAGATGCCCATTTGGTTCAAGGAGGATTTCATGGTGCATTTCAGTAACTTACGATGCATCATACATTCTTGTCATACCTTCTCATGACCAAAAGTTTGACGTTATTAGCAGGTCTAGCTAAATCACTTGTTCTTTCGTAAAAATATTATTAAAAGATCATATAAAATTTTAGTATTTAATTGGTTGATTATAAATTAATTATGTAATACTAGAATCTGGTGAATTTTCAAAATTACTAGAATGCACCATTATACGCATAACTGTGCATTCCGTTGGAGTGGATTGCACCAGGCACTTTTAATGTAGCTTACATTTTAGTAATTTTTCTTATTGAATGTACAAAAATTACTATTGAATGTCCAAAATTTACTATCAATGATCAAGTATACGGATTTTACAAAATCAACAATACTTTTCAAAACCAATATTGGTTTTGGTGAAGGCAATTTTGTATCATTTATTTATTTAAGACTAAAACAAGAAGATGCGCATCCCAAGTCGCTAGAAAATTTTGCCTAAGAGTGAACCTTCGATGCATGTGGATTGGACTCATGGTCCAGAGCCGACCTAAACTTATTGTGGAAACAATAATTTGTGCTGTGGGTAACTCGTAACCCATCTCTCCCAAAAGAAAACCAACTCTCCAGATCTCAGCCGCCGCCCCTTCCTCCTTCAGCTTTCATGGCTGCTAGGCAGGAAGGGGAGGCCCCCCCTGTGGCCCTTTTCCATCTTATCCCTTACTTCTCATCCTTTCCCACCCCCTTCGGCACCCCACCCAGCCGACTCCCAGCATCCACCACCACCTCTCTTCCCCTTCCGATCTCCACTGTCCCTCTAGATCGAAACTTCTTCAGCCCAAAAAGTACCCCATCCATTTCGCTACTCTCAGATCTGAGAGTTTTTTCCAGATTCTTCGTTGTCTTCGGATCGCCGTTCTCGCGGGTTTGCCTAGAAATCTCCGATGCGGGTCCGAAAAAATGGGTTTGTGGTTTGAAGATGCTGGATCTGATAGATCTGGAGGATGCACATTCCCTTCGAGCTGTGGATTGCTCTGATCCGGCCTTGGGAGGACCGCCCCTCCATTGTCTTTGGCTCCGATGTTGACCGCAGTAGTAATGTAAATTGCCACTTTATACGGCCTCAGGCTCTCACCTCTTTTTCAGTGGGAGCGAGGGATCTGATGCAATTTCTTGTATCTTCTCGATCTGGCTACTCCTTAATTTGGTATCCCCAAATACGGGTAGCCCTTATTTTTACTGTGTTTTCCTCGAAGACTATGTTGGCCATTTTCGAGATCATCCATTTGGATGCGGAATGCCCATTTGTATATGCCTTTATAATGTAATGGGTAATTTTAATTAATGCAAGTTGCTTAAAAACAAAAAAAAAAAAATTATTGTGAGTCATAGTTGACATGACTACTCAGCCTGTGCTCCGTATGACAAATGATCATTATACACCCAGGCTGGAAACCAACGTGCCAATCCATGTCCTTTTTGCGAAGGTTTTTAATTTGACGCTTCATATTAATAATTGATTCATGGATACCCTGAGTAATGTTTCAAATCACGCAATTACTATGTGAAAACTCTTGAAGCAGCACCTATGCTCGTAATGATAAATTCACTATCACGCAATTATCATTAGAAAATTTTCCTATTATGCAATTATATCAACGACGAGATCAAGATCGTCGTGAAAATATTTTGTTATTGTTACCGAAATGTATAATGACAATTTTTTGTCTCTAACAAATATTTAAGAACGTTTTTTTGATACAGCACATCTGCTACAGCAAATGTGCTGATTAAAAGGAAAGAGGCGGCTCTGGCACATAAGACTCCCATGTATACAGTAATAATAGAAGTTTGCTGATTAACCTTATTCGTACGGATCTTAAAAAAAAGAGGAAAAAAAGTCGTGCTTCAAAGTCGTGATAGGGAAACAACATTACATATGCACAAGACTCACCTCCGACCTCAAAGAGTATAGAAGTTAAGTATGTCTCTACATTAGAAAAGAAAAATATGACTTGTCATATCAAAAGGAGTTCAACAACCTGGGAATATTATAACTTACAAGTCAATAGGGTTCAAGTTTTGGAGGACTGACCTTTGGATTCCTAAATCTCTCATGGCGGCAGTAATTGATTCGGGAGTAGCTCCCTCAGCTCTGAGCTCATCCAGTCTCTCTTCCACCACTTTGGTCTCTACATCAATATCTAGTCCAGATTTCCCGTTGAGTGTTTCACCGAGGTAGTATGGTTTCTCTGGTATGAGCCCCGCCTTTTCGCCCGATACGTATGCTGAAATTGGAGGAGGAAAACAGCTGCTAATGCTGATGAATAATTACAAGATTAATCTGTATGATGATATATAAACTTGAGTGACAGCCTAGCAAGCCATTAATTGTCAATTTGTGAGGTGAAGAACTGGCACCCTTTTCTTGGTTAGGGTTATACAAAAAAAAAAAAAGTGACAATATTGTTATTTAACTAAATATCTGATCTGATTTGATTCGTTTCAACAGCTAAAGGAGAAGTTAATTAGGAACGGGTTTACCCTGTCAAACTCTGTAGTGTAGTGGTAACCTTATGACACTTACTTTTGACTATGCGCATTTATGATTATACTTACTTTTTGCATGAATTAACAGCACAGCACAAGAAATCACATCAAGCCACACGGCAGACCGAGTCCATGCATATGGGTATGGGTAGGTCGTAAGCAGTTGCGATGAGTAACTATAACTCTCATTAAATATCGTTGTACAGCCATGTCCAAGTCTCATTAATAAACAGGCAACTGTCTTTGCAGTGAATCTCACGGCAAGATACATGAAAAATAATACCCCTAGTTTCAAGAAAGATATAGACAAAGCCAAGAACAGGATACAATTTTTAGCACACAACACAAACAATATATATATATATACCCTAATAAGGAGCTGAGGAAGGGTTGTAGCAATTACCTGTTGATACATGTAGGAGCAACTTTATACTAACGCACTTCTTGGCAAAGTCGAATACATGCTTAGCCCCAAAAGTATTGAGACTCAGTGAAATGTCATATCTATAAAAAAAAATAAATAAAAAAAAAAATTATGGTTAGGTTAAAATTGGCCCAAAAAACTGAGTTTGAATTGTTTGGTACCTCGTACCTTTCATCAAAATTGGTTGTGGCAGCTAGATTAACTACCACATCTACGTCTCTCCACATTTCTTCCAACAGCTGTGGGTCTTTCACTCCCAAGTTTTTGTACGTGATGTCACCGGCTACCGGAGTAAGCTTTTGCGAAATTAAGGAACTTAGATTTGCTCCCTGTTTCTCTTTTAGAACTCTAAACAAGTCCTTTGCTATGACCTATATATATGCATATGGGAAAAGAAAAAAAAAAAACATGAATACAAGCTTTACTGTCTACTTAATTAATGACTCCTTCTTTTTCCTTTATGATACAAATTGAAGTGCAAAATCCCGCGACAATATTCTAACAAACTCACCCCACCAAAAAAGTGAAGGGGCAATATTGAAGACCAACAAGCAAAATCTTTTGTGATGGAGAGAGAAGCTTCAAAAATTATTAACTCGCCGTTAGCATCATAAGGAAATGTAACAGACATGGACCGGTCTTGATGTGCTATGCTAACCTACTGAATTCTGACCATTATTATGGATTAATTATGATCGTAAAGTGAAAGAGAAAAAGTACATGTGGTAGGTAAATATCTACACTTACCTCGGTATTCAGTCGTTGCAAGGCTGACTTGGTATCTGAGGCCCTTAAAAGAAGATAGAGCCTTTTCACATTTGGTTGAACCCTTAGTATCTTCTCCACAAAAACTACATCCACATTCGCAATGCCACAATTATAAAGAGTATGACAGAATATTTAGCCACGCAGGAATTGCGGCTTTAACAATGGCAACGACCAATAGAAAGAAGTCAGACGCGATAGGTTTCCACTGCTTATTATACATGCAGTACCGCCATCCTTGGAGAGGAAGGATATGTGATTTCCTCCTATTGACCATCATCATTGCTGCGATTCTGTGCAATGTAAAACTATCATGCGTGTGCGCGTGTACGTGTTTGTCTCTGTGTGTGTGTGTGTGTGAGAGAGAGAGAGAGAGAGAGAGAGAGAGAGAGAGAGAGTACTCTTCGCCAAAAAGCCAGTGGCACCAGTGACTAAAATGGTCCTGTTCTCGAGAAATTGGACGATGCTACCCAACGCCATTGGAGAGTTGATGAAGAAGTGATAGTGAAGAGAGACACAGAGAATGTAAACAGAAAGGAGAACAAAAGATGGCCAGTATACTGAGACAAAGGGTTTAGGCAGTATATGGGACGCCTCATATAGTTGGGGCTCACAATGACAAAATGGTTGAGTGCACGCAAGTGGTGGGTAATTTCTTTGCCTGATTGACAGTCATGTTTGTAATCTATTTTTCTTCATGTAATGTACATCTATCTTGATGGCCCAAAAGGATTGTAGGTCTTCATAATTAGGGCCATCTAAACACAACATTGATGACCCACCTCTTGCTTTCTCTTTTCCCATTGCGTGAGTTCAAGTACATATTCCAAGTTGGTAGTGTGTGTCAAATTAAAAATCCACTACGTGGTTTCGTTTGGTGATTGGGAGTTGGGAAGGAAGGTCCATTTTATTCGGTTGAAGGGTCTAACCTACCATCTCTTCATATTCTATGCTGTCTCGGATTTGGATCTTGCATTGTACGTACCTTCATTTATGATTGGGGTATTGGTCGTATGCAGACCGAAGTCCTCGTCTAAATTACAAATTAGTCGCTAAAGAAGTTACCCGTTTGTTTGTTTTTTAATGACGATTCCTGCCATTTTAGTTGCTAAAAGCTTTCTGGACGGTTTCTTTCAAGTACTTTTGATATTACATCTAAAGATCCATGGCAGATATATTACCATTCACTACAAGAAAAGACGTCTTTTGCGACGGAGTTTTAGCGACGGAATAGATTCCGTCGCTAAAATGAGTTTTACCGACGGAAACCTCCGTCAGTAAAACTCCGTCGTAAAATATTATTTAAGCGACGGATTTATTCCGTCGCAAAAAACTATGTCGGTGAAAAGGCGTTTTATCGACGGAAACCTCCATCGGTAAAACTCCGCCGTGAAATATTATTTAAGCGACGGATTTATTCCGTCGCAAAAAACACCGTCGGTACAAATAGGTCTTCACCGACGGACTTTATTCCGTCGCTAAAAGTCTATTTAACTCTCAGATCTGGTTTGAACTGTCACTGCTTCTCTCTTCCCAAAACCCATTTCCAGCGATTGTGCCACCGCTGTTCTCACATCCTGCCCCACCTTCGGCGCCACCGAAAGCCTCGACACCGGCGGCGACCTCCCTCGACACCGGCGGTGACTTCCCTCGACCCCGGCGGTGACCTCCCTCGACAACGGCGACCACTTGCAACTCCGGCAGATCTGTGAAGAGGAGAGAGACTGAGAGAGAGAGAGAGAGCAGCGTCGACCACCGGGACCACCGGAGACGACGGTTTCTCACCTCCGGCAGTATTTCTCGTGAGGTAAAGTTCTTGTCTTCCTCTCTATTTGCTCTACGCTATACCTTCTGTCTTCCTCTCTGTTTGTGGGTTGTGGCTGGTGACTTGGGACGGTTGGACCAATTTTTTCAGTGTGAGGGTGTGAAGTATTTTGTTTCTATTTTTCATGGTTTTGTATTGCTGATTGGTTTGAACTTTGTTACTGCCTACACTTTGATGCTACTTCTTTTATGATGTCCAAATATCTAGTTTCTTTGTAGCATGTTCTAGCTGTCCTCCTGGTTACCCAACTTCAGATTCTTTCAAAATGCTTCATCAACCCTTGTATAGTCCTTATTCTCTGCAATCTCATTGAACATCTCAATGCATTTGTTCACAAAATTCTTCCTGTTAGCCTTCAGGGAGCTTCAAGGAGAGGGGCACATGCCCACCTGTGCTCCTTGCTAGCTCCGCTTCTAACCCCCCCCCCCCCCCACACACAAAAAAAAGGGGATCCTGGACGAGAATCTGATTTTGATTTGTGGTTATACATGTTCCGTCTTTTATTCTGTTAATGTCATCAAACATTAGAAAAAACATCCTCTTAACTCCTTCGCTGTTGATGTTTTACGCGCGAACTCAGTGTGAGTTAATAACGTGGTGATATTCCTTGTAGTAATTGGTCAGTGACGAGGATGAAATAACGTCTTTATGGAAGTGGATGCATTGAGCCGCTGTTTGCGGGCGCCCTCCCGAGTCCCTTTCTAGAAACGGGAAGAGGAAGCGTTTCAATTGCTAGGCCTGGCTAAGCTGGGGTGGTAATTTAGGGCTAATTTGATGCTCCTAGAACACGGCATTTGTCCAAATATCTAGTTTCTGAAATTACGACTATCATCACTACCTTTGCCTTCTTGAACTTCCTACAAACATGAGGAGGGCTGGATTTGCTCTCCGCGCTTTCAATATTGAAACGGCGAGAGCAATGGATGTTGCTTCTGATCTGAAAATAGGCCTTATGCGACTACTTTGGTGGCATGAAGCCATAGACAAGATCGGGTTAAGTGGCGTTGGATCTAGATGGGATGGGACGGGACGAAACTGGGCAAGGGACATTAAAATTAAGATGACGCAAACCCTAAACCCTAAACCCCAATTGAATCGAACCCTAAATTAAACTAATTGAACCCCTAATTAAACCCTAAATTGATTGCCCCAATCTAACCGAACCCTAAATTGAATGCCCTAATCCAACCGAACCCTAAATTGAACTAATTGAACCCTAAATTGAATGCCTCAAATCAACCGAACCCTAAATTGAATCAATAGAGCCCCCTAATTGAACCCTAAATTGAAGTAATTGAACCCTAAATTGAATGCCCTAATTGAATCGAACCCTAAATTAAACTAATTGAACCCCTAATTAAACCCTAAATTGATTGCCCCAATCTAACCGAACCCTAATTGAACCCTAAATTGAATGCCTCAAATCAACCGAACCCTAAATTGAATCAATAGAACCCCCTAATTGAACCCTAAATTGAAGTAATTGAACCCTAAATTGAATGCCCTAATTGAATCGAATCCTAAATTAAACTAATTGAACCCCTAATTAAACCCTAAATTGATTGCCCCAATCTAACCGAACCCTAATAAAATTGAATGCCTCAAATCAACCGAACCCTAAATTGAATCAATAGAACCCCCTAATTGAACCCTAAATTAATGTAATTGAACCCTAAATTGAATGCCCTAATTGAATCGAACCCTAAATTAAACTAATTGAACCCCTAATTAAACCCTAAATTGATTGCCCCAATCTAACCGAACCCTAATTGAACCCTAAATTGAATGCCCTAATCCAACCGAACCCTAAATTGAACTAATTGAACCCTAAATTGAATGCCTCAAATTAACCGAACCCTAAATTGAATCAATAGAGCCCCCTAATTGAACCCTAAATTGAAGTAATTGAACCCTAAATTGAATGCCCTAATTGAATCGAATCCTAAATTAAACTAATTGAACCCCTAATTAAACCCTAAATTGATTGCCCCAATCTAACCGAACCCTAATTGAACCCTAAATTGAATGCCCTAATTCAACCGAACCCTAAATTGAACTAATTGAACCCTAAATTTAATGCCTCAAATCAACTGAACCCTAAATTGAATCAATAGAACCCCTTAATTGAACCCTAAATTGAAGTAATTGAACCCTAAATTGAATGCCCTAATCGAACCGAACCCTAAATGAAACTAATTGAACCCTAAATTGAATGTCCTAATACAATCGAACCCTAAATTGAAATAATTCAAGCGCATCAGATATGTGAATTTTGAACATTTTTTTCCCATTTGAACATTGATCATTTGTTTGATAATTTTAGGTTGTTAAATGTGCGTTTTAGAATTGTGATTATTGATCGATGATTTTAGGTTATTAGCTGTGCATTTGAAGTAATTGCGATTATTAATTGATGATTTTAGGTTGTTAATTGATGATTTTAGATTGTTAATTGTGCATTGAGCATTTGAGATATTGAGATTATTGACGGAGGATGGGACCCAATTGGATTGAATGTGTGGTTTTTGTTAATTTTTATTGCATTGAGCATTTGAGAATTGAGAATTGAGATTGTTGACGGAGGATGGGACCCAATTGGATTGAGATACCTGTTAGTTAGCGCAGACACGGACACCACGTCTGATCGACGGTGTCCGACTAGAGTTGTCAAAGGGCCGGGCTTGGGCCGGCCCAGCCCAAGTCCATCGGGCCTGCTGTGGGGCCGGGCCGGGTCAGTGGGGCTGCAAACCGGGCCGGGCCTGCCGAAGGCAAACCTAGGCCCAGTCCAGGCCCTGGCCCTAGGCCCAATATCTAGGGCCGGGCTTGGGCCGGGCCTGGGCCTTTTTTTTTTCTTCTTGTTATTCAATTTTAAATTTCATCTCTAGGCATGTCCAATATTCACAATTTAACGAACCTAATTTTTATCCTTTTATTTCATTATAAGTAATATACATATAAATAGACAACAATGCCACCCAGAACCAAACTTCTATTTCATCTTCTTTCCGTTTTCCTGGGCTTCCACAGAAAAAGACTTAACTTTATGAAGAATGGATCAATCAATGTGTCAGACTCTTAGGCATCACCAACTAAAGTTCATTATGTACAGAAATAAAAAGGTATGGGTCGGAGAGGGAACAAGGATCAATAGTACAAAAGCTACATAGAACTGTAATAATATTTGGTTTACTGTTTAAGACTGCATCCCTTACATCCTAGTGTATGGCCCGAGTTGAATTGAGTATACACTTGCATAATGAAAATGCTTCATTATCATTAGAAGGGACTAGGACAACATTGCAATGCACATAACATTTGACTTTATGCTGTAACTTTTTCGGAACACTATCTTGTATAATGGAACTCAGTGAGAGGTATATGCAAACTTGTTTAGTAGTTATGAGCATTGATAATCAACTCCACACATGCATGAAGGGATTGTTAAAGGAGTTGCAAACATATTTCTGCCTTTGCTCTTCAACATTAATGTGAACTGAGAAAGTAGGACGTTGAGTGTACCAACATCCACACAATCACGTCAATGGGAAAATTGTGCTTCGTGAAAAGCACAAACCTTTTTTCGTTTATACATTCCACATAACTAGTGTAAGACTGTAAGTACAAAAAGTTTGAAGATCAAGTCGAGATCTTCAGCTAAAAAAGGTTAAATGAAGTTCGCAATGGCTGAAGCATGCCTGTGAAGCTACGATTTTAACACACACAAAACTAACTCTATTCAGAATACAGTAGGCAGTTACAGCCTTACTTGAAATCAAAACCGAGAATTGATTAAATTTGTCAACTTTTCTTGCAGCACACATGGATCATTGCATGTTAAACCGCTGACCTGAAAGGATATGCACAAAATAAGCTAAAATAATTCATCAAAAACCGTAATCGAAGTGTAAATCTAGAAATATCATGAAGTTAATCAATGGCTCCACCTCGGCTTGGACAGTGTGGAGAAACCTTTCATTAACTTCAGTTGACACACAGCTAACAACATCAAGTCCTTCTTCAAGGAGTATTTCCAGCACTATTGATAGGGTGAAGTTTTCTTCACTACTGATCAAAATCTCAAGTGGTGGAAGAAAGAGGGGGAAAAGCAAAAAATTCAAAATTGAATAACAAGAAAAAAAAGGGGGGTAAAAGTGGAATTTTGGAAAAGGGGTGGAAGAAAGGGGGGGAAAAGCAAAAAATTCAAACAAGTGGTGGGGCCAAAACCGGGCCAGACTGGGCCGTAGAACCGGGCCAAGCCGGGCCAGAACCGGGCCGGCTTCGGGCCGGGCTTTTTCGCAGAATTTGAAGGCCTGGTCCAAGCCCAGGCCCCAAGCCCGCTTGTGCTGGGCCACTACTGTTCATTGACGGGGCCGGGCCAGCCCGGGCCAGAATCGGGCCGGGTCGGGCCAGCCCGCGGGCCGCCAAGCCCGTTTGACAACTCTATGTCCGACATTTAAAAAACAAATTAACGTATGCCGATGTGTCTAGAGGTGCGTGTCGGTGGACGTCGAACACGTGTCCGGAAGCGTCGGACACGTGTCCAAAGGCGTCAGACACGTGTCGGTATGTGTCGGACACGTGTCCGGAGGTGTCAGACACGTATCGGACACCATATCGACACCCTATATGAGGTGTCGGAATTGAGGTTGTTGACGGAGGATGAGACCCAATTGGATTGAGATACATGTTAGTTAGCGCAGACACGGACACCACGTTTGATCGACGATGTCCAGCATTTAAAAAACCAATTAACGTATGTCGATGTGTCTGGAGGTGCGTGTCGGTGGGCGTCGGACACGTGTCCGACGCCGTCGGACACGTGTCCAGAGGCGTCGGACACGCGTCGGTATGTGTCGGACACGTGTCCGGAGGTGTCAGACACGTATCGGACACCATATCGACACCCTATATGAGGTGTCGTAATTGAGGTTGTTGAATGTGCATTAAATTTAGGTTAGTTAGGTTAATGCGACATTTTTAGCATGCACCCCCTGGAATCTAATCGTGGCTCCAGCGCTGGCTATAATTAGCCCTAATTAGTCCTGATTAACAATATTTTAGTAAATCAATTAACCCTAATTAGCTCTAACGAGCCTAATTAGTTTTAATTAACCCTAAGAACCTGATGAAATTCAAATTAGCTGTAATTACCCCAAATTAGCCCAAATGAACCCAATTATGCGCATATTGATTGTAGTTAGCCTAATTAGTCATAATTTGCACTAACATAACCCAATTACGCCTAATTAGCGCTAGTTAGGACTAATCAACACTACTCGGCACCATCAAAGCCCTAATTAGGACTAAATAACCCTAATTAGTCCTAATCAATCCTAATTAGCTATAATTATTCGAAACTAGCCCTCATTAACATTAATTAGCTCTAACATAACCCAATTAAGCCTAATTAGCCCTAATTAGGACTAATCATCACTACTCGGCACAATTAAACCCTAATTAGTCATAATCAACCCTAATTAGCTATAATTATCCGAAACTAGCCCTCATTAACATTAATTAGTCCTAACATAACCCAATTAAGCCTAATTAGCCCTAATTAGGACTAATCAGCACTACTCGGCACAATTAAACCCTAATTAGGACTAAATAACTCTAATTAGTCCTAATCAACCCTAGTCAGCTATAATTATCCGAAACTATCCCTCATTAACATTAATTAGCCCTAACATAACCCAATTACGCCCAATTAGCCCTAATTAGGACTAATCATCACTACTCGGCACAATTAAACCCTAATTAGTCATAATCAACCCTAATTAGCTATAATTATCCGAAACTAGCCCTCATTAACATTAATTAGCCCTAACATAACCCAATTACGCCCAATTAGCCCTAATTAGGACTAATCATCACTACTCGGCACAATTAAACCCTAATTAGTCATAATCAACCCTAATTAGCTATAATTATCCGAAACTAGCCCTCATTAACATTAATTAGCCCTAACATAACCCAATTAAGCCTAATTAGCCCTAATTAGGACTAATCAGCACTACTCGGCACAATTAAACCCTAATTAGGACTAAATAACTCTAATTAGTCCTAATCAACCCTAGTCAGCTATAATTATTCGAAACTAGCCCTCATTAACATTAATTAGCCCTAACATAACTCAATTACGCCCAATTAGCCCTAATTAGGACTAATCATCACTACTCGACACAATTAAACCCTAATTAGTCATAATCAACCCTAATTAGCTATAATTATCTGAAACTAGCCCTCATTAACATTAATTAGCCCTAACATAACCCAATTAAGCCTAATTAGCCCTAATTAGGACTAATCAGCACTACTCGGCACAATTAAACCCTAATTAGGACTACATAACTCTAATTAGTCCTAATTAGCCCTAATTAAGCCTAATTAGGGCTAATTAGTCCTAATTAGGGCTAATTAGTCCTAATTAGGGCTAATTAGGCTTAATTGGGTTGCTCATGGGTAAAACCCTACCTTTGACAAAAAGAAACTGATTAGGGTGCAAAACTCATCAAGAAATTCATCTTTGTCAAGAAGAGAAAACTAATCTTAAATATGTAACATCAAATTCTACTCTTTTTTTTCTTCCTTCTTCAAGCTCTCAAACCTCTTCTATAGTTTTCTCTAAAACTAGGCAGCTCTCTTCTCTCTTATCTTCTTGTTTTTACTTCAAAAGATAGAAGACACGAGTCACTAAAGTTTAGAGAAATTTGCTGAGTTTTCTCCCTAGAGAAACAAGTGTTTCAATGGGGTATTAGACCCCTTCCGAGTCTTACCAATGAGAACATGACAACCCAAATTAATTTCTAAACTTAATAAGCTTAATTAGTACTAGTTAACCGAGATTAGTAACTGAGTAATCAAAATTAGCTTAATCAAGATCAGACCAAACTAATCAAGCTTAGTACTAACTAATCACGATTAACTTTGAGTAATCCAGATTAGCACAATCACGATAGGGCTAAACTAATCATGCTTAGGGATAACTAATCGTGCTTAAGACCAACTAATCAGGATTAAGAATAAGCTAATCCACCAACTTGAGGTGCTTCTATGACAACACAAGCATTCAACTTGTTCTACATAAATAGGTCACGAATACCACTCATATAATGCATAGGATCTTTCAATTGAGAAAGATATCACGCTACATGCATAATAGCAAACATGAAATGAAGTTTACAGCTAGGTTAAACTAAGGTCCTCACACCTACCCCTCCTTAAAAGAATTTAGCCCCTAAATTCACACCTCACTAAGGAAAAAGATGGGGACACTTCTCTCTGATTTCAGCCCTCTCTCCCATGTAGCTTCGTTAATTCCACGGTGTTCTCATAACACCTTAACAAGTGGTATGCTCCTGTTCCGTAATGCTTGTTCCTTTCGGTCCAAAATCTGAATCGGTTGCTCAACATAAGATAAAGCCATTTTGAATCCGAATCGGCTCATGATGCAATACATGTGAAGGATCATGTTTATACTTCCTCAACATAGATACGTGGAAAACATCATGTATAATTAGCCCTAATTAGGACTAATTAGCACTACTCGGCGCAATTAAACCCTAATTAGGACTACATAACTTTAATTAGTCCTAATCAACCCTAGTCAGCTATAATTATCCGAAACTATCCCTCATTAACATTAATTAGCCCTAACATAACCCAATTAAGCCCAATTAGCCCTAATTAGGACTAATCATCATTACTCGGCACAATTAAACCCTAATTAGGACTAAATAACCCTAATTAGTCCTAATCAACCCTAATCAGCTATAATTAATAATCGTAATTAACCCTAATAACCCAGTTAGCCCTAATTAGCGCTTGTACATCCCATAATTACTCCATGTTGCCCAGAGATGGTTCAATTACTCGTTGTTTACAAACCCTGCCTTCTTTATATTAATTGTTGTTTTGAGAAGTCCATTGGCAACGAGATGGTTCAACTCGTTGCCAACGAGTTCTATTTAATGTGGAATTGGTAACATATGCAACGGTCATTCTGTAGTTTTGATATTTCGAAAAGATTCTTGCATATCTTATCAATTTCTGAACACATGCATGCATAGAAACCCTTAGTTCCCGTTCAAAGGTACTCATTACAAAGTAATGTCTTGTAATGAGCCTTTGGATGTCCAGTTTGGACAGTTTGGAAAAGCGAATTGTTTATAAAATAGTATTTTGACTCATGCTTTATATTCTATGTCGTGGATATTTGGTACACGTTCTCGTGTGTTTCTCCGGGTGCATACAGATCTGGTGTTCTAACATCCGTCAAACCTTCCTGAGCAAGGTTAGATGAATGTTAGAACACCTAATCGATGTGGTGTACTTGGAGAAATGCGGGGAGGTGCTGCTGAATTTTCCACAGACATCGGACTAAGCATGAGTTATTCACTGTTTTATAAACATGTGCTTTTCTGAATGGGATAGGACCACTACCTGTTCAAGAGTGGAGGGGAAATATGTAGACATGTTGTAACATTCATGCATTGATATTTACATCGGCAATGCCTAATCACTGGTCATTATTGAAGGTGGTATACAGTACGATAATTCAGTCGTCATGTCAGTCGATCGAAGTTGGATGAAAAGGAAGAATGCTGAAGATTTTGAGTGTCGCGTTGACGAATTTCTCGACTTCGCTTATGCGCATCCTGCACATGTTGACCTTGATAAGATAAGGTGTCCGTGCGGTAGATGTGAGTTGTTGCACTGGAGAAAAAGAATTGAAGTAAAATGGCATCTTCGTCTGTACGGTTTTATGGGTGGATACACAAGGTGGACGCAGCACGGGGAAACGATAGTATTGCCGTCCAACCTGGCTAGTAAAACTGAAGTTAGGGAGGAGGCACGATATGATTTCCGAGATATGATTATGGATGCTGGGCATGCTAATGATGACTGGGGTAACGACAGTCCACAACCGCCGAACGAGGGGGCTCATCAGTTTTATGAGTTGTTGAGAGCTGCGGAAGAGCCGCTGTGGGATGGAGCTCAGAAACACACACGGCTGTCTGCGGTTAGTAGGTTATTACAGTTGAAATCAGACCACGGGTTGAGTGAGAAAGGTTTTAACGAGTTTGTTACCTTCATCAAAGAAATACTGCCCGAAAGTGAAAAGCTACCGCCGTCGTACTATGACGCGAAGAAGATGATGAGGAAACTTGGGTTGAGCTATGACTGGATAGATGCGTGTAATAACGATTGTGTATTATTCTGGAAAGAGAATAAGGATTTGTCATTATGTCCAGTATATGATCATTCGAGGTACAAACCGGACAAAGGGAAGAAGAAAAACATTGCATGGAAGATATTACGATATTTCCCGGTCACACCACGGCTTCAGAGAATGTACTACTCCTCTAGTACGGCTGAACATATGAGGGCTCACCGTGAGACTCGCAGCAACGATGCCGATGTGCTAACACACCCAGCTGATGGAGAGGCATGGAAGGAGTTTGACCGCAGGCATACAGTCTTTGCTCAGGAAGTTCGGAATGTTAGACTTGGTCTGGCAACCGATGGGTTCAACCCTTTCGGTCAGTCTACCACGCCTTACTCCTGTTGGCCTGTTATTATTGTCCCTTACAACCTTCCACCAGGCATGTGCATGAAGAAGCCGTATATGTTCTTGTCGTTGCTTATTCTGGGGTCGAAGAGTCCCGGTAAGGACATAGATGTGTATTTAAGGCCGTTGATTGATGAGTTAAAACAATTATGGAATCATGGAGTCGAAACAAATGATGCATCCCTTAAACAAAATTTTCAGATGAGGGTTGCTTTGATGTGGACTATACATGATTTCCCCACATTGGGAATGACGTGTGGCTGGAGCACACATGGGAAGCTAGCATGCCCTGCTTGTATGGGCGTGAACCCCGGTCATACGTTAAAGCACGGCGAAAAGGCCTCGTGGTTCGGATGTCACCGTAAGCTTTTGCCACCGGGCCATCAGTTTCGTAGGCAGAAGGATAAATTTGACGGGACAATCGAGCGTGAGGTTGTCACACTGGACTACCCATCTGGTGAAGAAGTACTCTCACACCTGGAGGCACTTGATACTGACATACCACACGGTAAGGGTGTGCCGGATCAGAAGATTGCAGGGTTCAGGAAAGAGCACAACTGGAGAAAATTTTGTATCTTCTGGGAGTTAGCCTACTGGAGGATGCTCGTTATCCGAAACAACATAGATGTGATGCATATTGAGAAGAACGTTTTTGATAATGTGTTCAACACAGTGATGAATGTCAAGGGCAAATCGAAAGATCACCTTAAAGCGAGAAGGGATCTACAACAGTTGGGTGTACGCCGTGAATTGCATCCTCGGACAGTCAGTGGGAGGACCATACTTCCGAAAGCACCTTACTGTCTAGACAAGAAACAAGTGGAGAAGGTCTGTCAGTGGGTTAAGAATTTGAAGCTTCCGGATGGGTTTGCGTCCAACATATATCGTTGTTGCAATGTATCGGAAGGCAAGTTCCAAGGGATGAAGAGTCACGACTGTCACGTATTCATGGAGAGATTCATTCCTATTGCCTTCCGGGGACTGTTGCCACGGGTTGTTTGTGAGACTTTGACTGAATTATCTCATTTCTTTCGAGATATATGCTCTTTTACGATCCGGGTGAGTAACATGGAAGTGCTTGAGAAGAACATTGTGGTGACGATTTGCAAGCTGGAGAAAATCTTCCCACCTTCGTTCTTTGATTCAATGGAGCATCTGCCTGTTCACTTGGCATATGAAGCTAAGATGGGTGGACCTGTGCAATATCAGTGGATGTATTCCTTCGAGCACCCGGATCTGGAGGAGGATGAGGTCATAGCTCTGACCTATACTCAGACGCACGTGCGGAAGAAGGACAAGGACGAGACACACCGGGCGGGCGACTATATTTCAGATATTGCCCGGCGGATCGATGTGAGTCAATTTATTTAAGTTAATATTTTTTCTTTCTATCCTCAATGTCTGTTTCGTTAATTAATGCCCTAACATATCGTTAAACCACTATTTTTGCAGGCCTCGTATGAACAGCTAAGGGGGTCCGAGCAGCAGTCTGGACAGCCATCAGCGTCCACTAGTACGGCTGTGAGTACTGGGGGGTTGAAGCGATGGCTGGATACGCCGAGGTCGTGAATCGGCCGAAAGGCCGCATACGCGGCCTGCCTAGCACGACTACTCGTGCCGTGATAGGAGCGTCCTCACCCCCTGCTGCCCCTCCACAGACACCGGCTCCTCGGCCTCAGTTGGACGACGAGGAGATCCAGCGCATTGCTACAGTGGTGTGCCGGATGATCAGGGAGCAGGGCAGTGCTGGACAGGCCGCCCCGGCCCCGGATCAGCAGGATCCAGATCCGGGACTCGGGAACCCCTGATGAGCCCCTTCCCGTGCTCGTTCCTAGCTTCCCCCCCCCCCCGCCCCCCGTGCCCGGCTTGTACTCTTCTCCCCTCTCCTAACCGGCTATATCCGGTTCCCGGTTTGTACATATATGAGTTTTTTTATAATAAATATTTTTTATAATTTATTATATATATTTCTTTATGTATTGATTATTGTGCGTTGTTGTTGAGATTTGAAAATTGTATTACAGGTCTGGGTAATTGAAAAATAAAAAAAAAAATTGACTTTTGGCGACGGATTAATTCCGTCGCTAAAGTATTCCTACAATCAGTTATTTAGTGACGGAATATTCCGTCGCGAAAATATCAAATCCGTCGCTAATTTGACAAAAAAAAATAAATTAAAATTCTAAAAATATAATTAGCGACGGAATATCCGTCGCTAATGAAAAATAACTCCGTCGGTAAACATGACATATTTAGCGACGGATTTAAAAATTCCGTCGCTAAACTATTAGTGACGGGCTTTTATACGAGGGATATTTAGCGACGGTGAATCCGTCGCTAATTCTTTTAGCGACGGATTTCCCCGTCGCTAAAAGCCTGTTTTCTTGTAGTGATTTATGTAATGTCTCATGTTCCAGAAACTATGATGGCTGTCAAGTATGAATGTGATATCAACTTGACTATCAATTGCCTCGTCTCGGCACTTATGTAGGATTCAACGTCCATAATCTGCCTCTTGAGTGAAAAATGACATAATTGTCCTCATCCGTAAATACAAAAGATTAATGGACAAAACATTATTACAAGAGCATTCTTATTTGGGCAACACTTAATACAAAAGAAATTAAAGCCACAACAAATTTACTAACATCTAATTAATGAATTTTAATCTAAGAGAAACTAACGTGATAATAAAAGCAAGCTCATGGTTCAAGTCTCACGGGGAGTGAAAAGTTTGAGATAAAAGGAGAAGAAGGGCCACCCAGCAGACATACATATGGATAGTCTTTTATTGTTTTCATTCTTTTATATTCTAATAATAAAAGACATATAAAGCAAGTTCGTTTTCATATTATTTTCGAAATTAGAACAAATGAAATTATACATATGCAAGATATGTACGTATAAACAGACTACTCTCCCCGTTTAAAAAAAATTGATCATATTTCCTTTTTGTTCTGTTCTAAAAAATTGACCACTTCAAAATTAAGAAAGATTTTATAAGTGTTGTTCCATGTTTATTCTTTTTACACTTTTTTTGTTATATTTCTCTCTTCACATTTAATCTTCCACCGAACTATTTTTTCTTTCGTAACCCACTTTCTTCCCTCCCTCTCTCCTTCTCTCTTTTGGAGTAAAATAAAAGACTCATAAAATATGACTCATATCCTAAATAAGTATGTAAGTCAAATACGATCAATTAATTAAGGATCGACGGAGTGAGTACTTTCCAACTCATAGTAAAATAGGATGGGAGGAGTTTCAACAAGGGTTAATTATATACTTGTAATGATTAGATAACTAGTGTTTGATTTGTTGTTTCTAAACTCAGATTTAAGATTCAGAACGTCTCAAGCTTCATGTCGTCTTGCATGGAGAAATCCTATCTTCTCTCTCTTCCCACCCCAACCCACCTAACTCCTCTATTTTCCAGGTCTCCCTCCCCATCCTTATACTAACTCCCTGTCTGCTTCCACCTTCTCAGACCAATATCTCTCTTCTTTATGAGCTCTGCACTCCCTAACAAGCGAACATTCTTATGTTTCTCTCCTACAATGCATAACTCTCTTCTGTCCCTATCACCTTACATCAACCTTAACTTCTCTCATTCTCTGAATATATCCTTTTTATCCTCCTTGAACCCTACCACCCAGAAACATTCCTCCAACATATATACTCTGTCATCTTCTGTCCTTTTCGACCTTCCAAAACCTTATATATTTCTTCTGCCTGCACTTTTGTCTACTAGTCAGTACACCTTTAACTCATGGAGGACCCCTACTTTCGAGATGGAAATGTGCACGAAGAAATCACTTTGGACATGCGCACTTACGTTCTTCCACTGAATGTACATCAGGTTCACAATGAAAGAATCGGTAAAGAATTTGTGCTTCTTGGCAAATTCCAAGACTCACGAGTCTTTTCACAAACCCAGATCCAAAACAGAGTCGACCCTTGTTGGGCACTTCAAGGACCTGTGCAGGTTACAAAGGTGCCCAACCTTTTCCTCTTTCATTTTTCGGTAGTCTTGGATGCATGCATGATGCTCGCCAACGGACCCTGGAATTTTTTCGGAGCTCTTTTGGTCTTATATGAATGGTTTCCACATGTTGTCTACCGCACTGTCAAGTTCAAAATGGTTGATCTTTGGATGCAGGTCACAAATATCCCCAGTGACTGCTAACATTACTCCCTGGCCGAAAAAATCGGATTGGCGGTAGGACTTCTTCTTGAGATCGACTAGTCGGAGCGCAGAACTACAAACCGTGATTATTTTCGTATTAAAATTTGGGTGCTCCTTAATGCTCCTCTCCTTTCGGCCATCTTCTTGTAACTGCTAGACAATATGGGAGTTCAGATTCTCCGTTGCACCTACGAACGAGTTTTTATGGCATGTTTTAGATGCGGTCGCATCAGACATGAGAACAAACATTGCAATGCTTATCTTCTGGACGTCGTCGAATTGTTATCTCGTTGTACTGAACATATTCCGGGTCCAAATTTGTACGAGACCTTCATTCTTGATGGGTACCCTATGTTTGCCAGAACCCTTAGAGCCTTCCCCAATTCTGACTGGAACCGCACCTCTCGCGTGCTCATCTCGCATACCGGTCATGGCTTGGAGTTAACACACATGTATGACGCCTTCTCGCCTGGACCGACAACGGATAAAAGTGATGACGAAGTGTATACCACTGCCCCTAACTTTCCTGTCCTCAGTGACATTGATCCTGAAGGAAATCAACTTCATCTTGATGACGAAATGGTGGATCTGCCACAATCTGATGATAATGATTTCCCTCTTGATGTGGGAATCCTTGAAGGTGACCTAAATCTTCCCCAAGAAATGGATGAGCCATGGCATGAAGCCCTACCGAATGCCCAACCTGTAGATGCTCTTCTCAATTTGGGTGACGACTCGAAAAGTTTTTCTATCTCTGATGAAAACACCTGTAGCTCCATGGGCACCTTACTATTCTAACTGATGATGTCGTTGCCAAGTCGAAAAACGACACTCACTCGTCGGAAGAAGAGGCCACCGGGAACGGGTCTTTTATCGGATCCCATGGTTCTCAGTTGGCCACGTCAGCCCCCTTGGCTCTGTCTCACATACCGACCAAAATCCCTGACTCAGATTTGGGTAATCTCATTCACAATGACAATCAAATCCAACAAATGATTTCAGATATGAATGATGGTGATAATCTCCTCTCAACCACTTGCATGCAAATCTTACCCATATCCTCTCCTCAATCTTCATCAGATTTGCTTGTACCCACTCCTTTATCTTGGCACGAAGTAGGCTCCTCCCTAGACGCAAGTCTCTCAGGCCATGCTATTGCAACACTAAACCAGTCCCTTATTCCCTGGACCGACTCATCTGCTCAAGACCAAAATCCCCCGAGGCCTTCCATCAATCTAACTAAATTCATTTTGGGTCTATCTGACTTTGGGTTGTCCCTGCTCGCCCAACCTATTAATCATAATATTTTCACTCCCAGGCCTTCCTTCAGGCCCATGAGTAACACCACTCCCTAAGCCCATCCATCTAGCACCTTAGCCCCAGCAACCTCTCTTGCCAACACCAGTCTGCCAGCCTATCCGCCAACCATCTTTGCCCAAGCAACCTATTCGACAAACACCTCTACCCTAGCACCCTATCCGTCAAGCCCCACTTACCGAGCCCATCCTTCAAATGCAACAACCAATCAGCCTGAATACTTACCTGAAGCCCACAACTTTTTCACCATATTCTCATCTTCAGAACACCTCTCTGCTACGCCGATCTTAGCCAACATGAGCTACCAGCCACCTGTAGTCCCTTCTTTGCCCTCGATGAGTCTTCCACCTTTTGGCCAGCTCACTCAAGATTTAGTTGCGGCCATCACTAGCAATGCTCCTCCTCCACTGCTCTCGGCACTCACCTTTGACCCATCACCTGATGCCCTGTCACAAAACCTCTACAGAAGCCAACTGGACCTGGTGCTACAGCCCTCCCACTCATCTGTCTATGTTCCTACGTTCAAAGCTCCAGCACCTCACTTCTTGGAAAATGACCCGTATTGGCAAGCTATCTTGGGGGAACACTCTGCACATCATCTTCGTCCAACACAGGGGAAGATTTTCGCAGCACCAGACTTTGAAGTTTCCAGTGAAGACACATAACAGTTAGAGGATCCAAAAAGTGAACCCACAGAGGCAATGGTGGCTCCGCAAATCATTTTGGCCGATCCTCCACACCCACCAGTGGTTACCCAGGACATGCCGCAAAGCCGCTCAAGCATGGAGAAAAAATGAGCAACTACTGTAAATGTCGAGGCAGATGAACAAGGGAGGAAAAAACTTAAGCAACTCATCCTGGCAAATCCTCCAAATCCGCCAGGTGACCCTCCCCCTAGTTCTGTCAATTACTGTTATCCATATTTTTGCCTATTAGATAGTCTCAATTTTTCTACCTCTTCTTACATGCTTAATCCCTTGAAAAAATGGAAATTCTTTTCCTCTGTTATGCTAGTTACTCGTAAACTCCATTTACATAAACGACTGAAACGCTCATCCCTAGTCACCACTTTGGGCTCACCTTCTAAACCAGCCATTTCCTTCCCTTACCAAACCAAACTGAAAAAACAGAAATTAGTTGAATCTCATACTTTGTTTGCGTCTCCGGTTGGTTATGAGGATCGGGCAACTTCAGACTTGTTTCTTACTCCAAGGCTTCTGGACGTCTGTAACTCCAAGAAGCGGAGCCTTGGTATCCGTGATAATCCCTTCTTCAAGGATCACTCTTCCTTTATAAATCTAGCTCTATTCAGGGTTTCGGGTGTTGCCCCTTCATAACCCTTTCACCGTCCATGAAGCTCCTCTGTTGGAACTGTTGCGGGCTCGGTCAAGCCCGCACAGTTAGAGCATCACTCAAATTGACCCGCGCCAATAACCCGCAATGCATTTTTCTGCAAGAAACAAAATGAGGCCTTTGGATTGGCTGGACAGAGGAAATTACTGGCTCTTTGGTATATCAGGATAAGAACCTCATTCTAGTTACCTTAACCAACCCGTCCGGGGTTTTTTGGACTGCCGAATTTATTTATGGTCATCCCAACCTATCCAAACGGCAGCGCACTTGGCAGCGTATTTATGATATTCTCTCATCAGTAGATACTCCCTTAATGCTCATTGGGGACTTTAATCAGGTTTTAACGTATTCAGACAAATCTGGCGCGAATTATGCATGTATCCCTGGACACAATCTTCTCTCAGATTTCCTAAATCTGAACAACTTGACGGATATTAATTGGGTGGGCCCTCTTTTTACTTGGACGAATAATAGAGAAGGTTCAGTTTGCATGTATGAAAGATTGGACCGTTGTGTTGCTCAAGGCCCTTGGTTATCATTATTCCTGAATGCACTTCTAAAAAACCTTGGTATTCAATCCTCGGACCACGCTTTGAAGCTATGTGGCTTAAACACCCGCATTGCAAATGGATTATTCATGAAGCCTGGTCAACAGCCTGTGATGGCTCACCACTTTACAAACTTTCCTTTTGGGGGCGTCGAATGATGCATCTTCTAAAAGAATGGAACAAACAAAGTTTTGGAAACCTGGGGGTTCGAATTGAGGAAGCAAAAAGTAAGCTTCTCCATTTTCAAAGTCAGCTACCCCATCCAGATGCACAATTGATGGAACAAACCCTCAGAGGCACTTTAGACTGGTTGTTTAATTGCGAAGAATTTTTTTAGGCTCAGAAATCTTCTATCCGTTGGCTTCAACTTGGGGACAAGAATACTCGCTTCTTTCACACGTCAACCATTATTCGACGTAACCATAATAAAATCTCTTCCCTCTCAGATGAGATGTGCAATACCTTTCATGATCATGAAACAATTTCTGAATGCCTTCTCTCTCATTTCAAGAAGATTTTTAATCCTTCTCCTATTTCCGATCCAAATAACCCTGACTTTCCAGGGGTGCTCGATTTATCGGCATCCCTTCTCCCCCACCAGATAAATCTCCTAGATAGACCCTTTACTAGCCTTGAGATTAAGCAAGCCCTCTTTGAAATCAAGCCCGTTAAAGCCCCTGGACCTGATGGAATTCCAGCAATTGTTTATCAACAGTGTTGGGGTTTTCTTGATCGACCGATTACCTCTGCGGTTCTGTCCTTTCTTCTTTCTGGACACTTACTTCAGGTCATCAACAAATCCTACATTGTGCTCATTCCCAAATGTGCGACCCCCTTAACTCCGAATGACTTTCGGCCAATCTCTCTTTGTAACACCATTTATAAAGTTATTGCAAAAACCCTTGCAAACCGCAACAAACCTTTTCTTGCTCATCTCGTCTCTGATCAGCGGAACGCCTTCATTCGTGGAAGACACATTTGTGACAATATTTTTATTGCTCAAGAGCTCACCAACAAAATTAGGTCCTCCAAAAGCAATAAGCAAATTCTTGGAGCCATAAAAATGGACATGAGTAAGGCTTTTGATCGGGTGAATTGGAATTTTTTGGAAGCCGTATTGCATCAACTGAAATTCCCATCCTGGTATATTCGATTGATCATGGTTTGTGTCACTAGTGTCACATACGAGATTTTACTCAATGGTTCACCATCCCAGAGATTCCAACCCTCATGTGGACTGAGACAAGGCAACCCTCTCTTGCCATATTTATTCATCCTGTGTGCCGATGTTTTATCTGCATCTCTAACAAAGGCTCATGGATCTGGCCTAATTTCAGGGCTCAAAGCTAGCATTCGCAGCCCACCGATAAATCATCTCTTTTTTGCAGATGACGCTATGTTATTTACAAATTCACTCTTACCTCATGTCAGTATCTCAATTTCATCCTTCAGCGGTATTGTAAAGAATCTGGTTAGCAAATTAACCTTAGTAAATCCTCGCTTACTCTTAGCGCTAATGCATCAAGTGAGGATGCATCTTTATTCGCTCAGATTTTGGGCCTCCCAACGTCTAATTCCTTTGAAAAATACCTTGGAAGCACTTTAGACATTGTCAGCAATCAGAAAATGTTCTTTAAAGAGATCATCGAGAAGATTCAAAGCCGCTGTACAGGCTGGAAAGGCTGTTTACTTAACAAAGCAGGACGAGCTACCCTCATTAACTCTGTTTTATCTTCACTTCTCGTATATCATATGCAGGTTTCTCTCTTCCCTAAATATGTTTGTGCTGCAATCAATGCGATCATGGATCGATTTTGGTGGTCGAGAGATGAAAATAAGAAAGGAATTCATTGGCTTAATTGGCACACAGTGTGCGCTCCTAAGACTCAAGGGGGTCTTGATTTTAAAGACACCAATCTCTTTAACCTAGCTCTCCTAGCCAAAACCAGTTGGAGAATTTGGACGAACTCTGACAGTCTTCTTGCTCAAGTAATGCTAGGAAAGTACTGTACTAGAACAAATTTCCTATCCAGCCCTGACAAAGGTAATTTCACGTAGGGATGGCGAAGCATTGTAGCTGGCCGAAAAGTCCTTGAAAGTGGTTTACGTTGGCAAGTAGGTACAGGTTCACAAATATCAATTTGGCAGGACAATTGGATTCCCAATTGTGACATCCGACCTTCCTACCTAGGGCTCAATTACTCTCTTTCCACGGGCACTGTCAACAACCTCATAAAAAATGGTGGATGGGATGGAAACCTCCTCAACCATTTGGTTCTGCCCTAAACTTGTACATAAAATCTCTGCTATACATATTTCTCAGCATCCTCTTGAAGATCAGTAGATATGGAACCACACATCTTCAGGATCTTACTCAGTCAAATCAGCATATTCTCTGATCTTTAGGTAAAAAACCAATCACTTACGAAGTATGGGACATCTATCCACTCTCCGGAAATGAAATTCTGGAAAGCTGTCTGGTCTTTCCCAGTGCCTCACAAAATGAACTTTCTCGTTTGGCAAATCTTATGGGATCGGTTACCTCTCCAATCATCTCTCCATCACTTTAATATTACCCCGTCAAATTCTTGCCCTATATGTCTCAATGAGCCAGAAATAATCGATCATCTATTCTTATCATGCCCAAAGGTTCGTCCTATATGGTTTGGAGGACCCGCATGTATCAGATCTGATTCAGTCTAGATCCCTTTTCGGGAATGGCTCATAGCATGGCTTGAACACACTTTCCATAAAAGCTCATATATGAACATCACTCAGTCTATCATTACTACCCTCTGGGGTATCTGGACGCATCGTAATCATCTTATATTCTGCCAAACTGAGTGCAAACCCTCTGCAATTACTCGAAGCATACAAGATCTTCATCGAACAATCACTAGAGCCTACAACAAAATCACATCCTTCAACGCAGTAACGGCTCAACCTATCTTTCAGAAGCTTCCAATTCCCTTTGCTTTACAAAACAGTGACATATTATGCACCTGCCGACAAAAAGTCCTATCTTACTGTACATGGCTATCTGCTTTAATAAAAAACTCTTGAAAGTAGGGATAGGAATTTCGTGCCTAAATCATCTCCATAAGCGGTGTGGATTTGCTGCAATCTCCACTCCAGCTTCTGATCAATCAGCAGCACTAGCTAGGGGAATTCTAACTGTGGTAAAATGGGCGAAGCATAGGAATTTATTTCATATTAAACTTCTTACTAATTCCAAACTTCTCCTATCTCAGATGACGGACACTGAAGATATCCCAGCTCAAGTGGCACCAATTCTATATGACAGCTGTTATATTATAGTTGATCTTCACTACTGCAGCATTGACAGGACTACAGATTTGCATCTACAAGAGGCCAGATCTTTAGCAGCTTTTGCGTGTCATGCCCGTATTTCCGTATATCAAGACTGGGTGTATGAGACAGTGCTGGAATGAGATCTCTCTCTCTACATCATATTTTGTGTTCCCTCACTTTTGCAAATTCTTCTATTTTGGTGTCACTTGTCACTTTCGTTGTTCTCCCTTTGTATCTGTTTATGTATGCCTCGTGGCATCTAGTGTCATGACTACTTTAGCGCCGCTATAATGGCAATCTCTGTAAACGCTTATTATTATCTATGCAATTCTCTCATTTAAAAAAATAAAAATAAACCCGGATTTAAAAAAATGATAAATAAAACAAGATATCAATAGAATAGAATAGAATAAAATAAAATAAACACAGCTTGTAGCTAAAGCCCACCTATGTATGATACTCTTGTGCCAAACTTTGTTTTTTTGGGTAATAATAAGAGAATTACAATAAGGTAAATAGGTTCAATTACCGATCACTTTGATATTACAATACCATTAGCAGCAGAAAGGTCATGACATGTCCATGACTCCTAAAATACATACACACAATACATGATTACACAATACATGATTTTAAAGTGCAACAAGTAATCATGTGGTTGTCAAAATATCATCTTATATCAGGTCTTGATACATCTATGTCCGGCATGATATGCAAAAATAAAAAGATATTGTGCCTTTTTGAGCTGTCCAGGGGCTACTATATAAATGCTAACGCCTTATAAATTAATTGATATGAAGTTAATCTTAGTGTAAGGTACTAACTGATCGAGTGACAAGTTGGCACTCAACACAAAACGTGGACTTTTAAAAGTAAGTACTAATCCATGAGTCGTGCCAGGCTTTCTTGAAGTTTCACGACATAGTAAAAACCCATCCTATAGGCCATGTTTGCACATTTAAAAAAAAAATCAGAATCATAAACTTTTTTGTCAATATGTTGTTACCCCATGCATTAAGTGTGTCACTGCAACAAGTAAATACTAGAATTGAGTGGTGTAGAACCGGTGGTCCTAACTATTTAGAATCTTTGGGTATATATTAAAATAGCTACATATCTCTCTTGGTTCTTCCTTACATCCCATCAAATCTTCTCTATCCAACGATCCTAAATGGTAGAAACTAAGGGCGCGTACGCTTACACAATTTTTTTTCGCATTTTGTATTATGTTTTTGTTTTCAAGATTTTAGTATTCAGATAGAAAATTCATTCTTTTACTTTTATTATTTTCACAATTCATTTTAACTACTTTTTCTGTCGAATTTATGTACTTATATAATTTTCATTTTCACTCTTGTACTAGTATCCTTATATTATTTATAATATACACTACCCACACCCTCCCCTGCCCCCCACTCTTTGCCCTTTCCAACCCCGCCCCACACCCTCCCCTGCCCCCCCACTCTCTGGAAATCTTCCCCATCTACTGCCGCCCCAAGATGAGGTTTGAGTGTCTAATAGGGGAGGGGCTTCACCGGAGTACCCGTACGGGATCGACGCCAGCTTCATGGTGAGTCCAAAGATTACGATGAAAATTGATTGCCGTGGATGGTGAGTCCATCGACGCGTGATTCCAAAGCACAATCGAAAGATTATAACGAAGAAGAGAGAGGGAGGGAGCATAAATCTTTTGAGGTGGGCTATGGTGGTTCAGTGGCGGTTCTGGTCTTTTGAGATGGTGACATGGTGGTGTCAGGGGAGAGAGAGAGAGAGGGAGGGAGCAGAAATCTGACACAATTTGTTTTCCTGACATTAGTTCACTTTCCCCCGAAAAAGACAATTTTGGCTACTGTTTGGAAAAAATACCCAAAACGAATCTGAAAAAAGATAAAACTACGCAAAAAAGCATATTTTTCATCATCATTACAAAAACAAATACAAAATTTTGTAAACGTACGGGATCTAATGTTTCCGAAACATGCAATATGTGCTAGTAAGTACAGAAGTGTAGGCCTGCTCATTTTTAACTTGATATGCTGAAATATCTACATTAAGCTAGTGTACGGACCCTACTATATATTTGCATGAGAAGATCTTAACTTTACGTTTTAGTACTCATAATGGGCACGAGAAATCACGATATAACTATTTTGCATAGAAATATGACAATTATACACACAGACTAATGCTCGAGGAATGGACATTTCCAAAATGGTTTCATCAATTCTCATTCCATGTGGCCGTAGCAATAATGATGGACACTCTATGCAGGCACAAAAAATGTCTCATGTACATGCAAGGTCGATCGACCACTTGCTGCATAGCATCTATGTGAAGCAAGTGTACGGACCCTACCATATATTCACGAGAAAATCTTGTATGCTGTAATACTAAAAATCGTGAAGAATCACGACAACAATTCCTTTATAAATGAGAAAACAATGGTCATTTATACAGACTAAGGCTGAACGAATGGACATTTTCAAACTGGTGTGATAACCCCTCATTACTTATGGCCATATCAACAACGATGGACAACTCTATGCATGCACTAAATAAATCTCAAGTCCATGCAAGGTCGGCCGACTACTTGCTACGCTGCAGATCCCACTTAATCGGCGGCCTAGATGTCTATAAGAAGGTACAAATAAACGGAACACATGTTCATACGGTCAACACACGTAGGTGTGGACTCTTCATTGCACTTCATTTATTGGTTCCTTTAACTATATTTGCCTCATTGTATGTGAAGCGCAAAACTCAAGTTGTGAAAAGGGTTTTTGTGTCCAAGTCTTGTTAGTTAGGGGTTTACTGTTAACCTGTTTTCATTAAATTTGATGTACTCTTGAAGTCTGGAGGCAATTTTACTAGTGCTCCCACGATGCTGTGGTTCTCCAGAGTCACTGGACTGGACTTCGTAGGTTCTTCAGAGTCGTAGCAATTGTGGGTCTAACATCACTGTACCAGAATCAAAGAGTTCTACAAACCAAAATACTTAAAATGTTACGTGAATGTAAGGCATCACATAAAATTGAATTGGACTCTCCCACAGGTGTGCGTGTTGTATACGTTTGTTGTTTTCACTCTTCTGTATGGTTTTTCTGATCTTTTTATCTTTAAAAAGCACTTTAGCGACAAACGTTGACCTTTAAATAGAAAATAAATGAATGAATTAGCATACTAGGAAAGTAAAAACAGCCTCTTGCGATATAATCACTACAAGGAAAAGCACTTTTAGCGGGGGATTATTTCGTCGCTAAAAGTCCTTATTTCGTCGCAAAAAGTTTTTATCGACGCACAAAACGTTGCTAAATGTCCGTTGCTAATAACCTGTCGCCAAAAGTTTGGTGACGGAATTTTCAAATCTATTTTTAATTTAATTTTTTTTGAAAATTATTAATTTGAAAAAATATTTGGCGACAAAAAATTATGTGCTAAAGTTTTTACCGACAGCCTTTCCATTGCCAAAAGCCCGTTGAGAAAACATTTAGCGATGGAAAATGCCGTCGCTAAATATTTTTGTCATTTGTAGACTTTTAGCGACAGAAAAAATCCGTCACTAAAAATAAAATTTTTAAATTTTTTTTATACCCAAAACTATAATCACAATCGAATAACATTATACAATCCCAACCAATCCACACCCAATCCACATTACGGTTAAATAAATGTTGATCTATCAGAAATTATTTAACTCTAAAACACAATTATATTCAAGGGCTAATTACACCTATATCCCTGAGGTTTGAGGGTAATTACACGCGAGGACACAGAGTTTCAAAATGTAACACTTATGTCCATTGACAAACGGAATACAAAAATACTTAACGGTTTTGACAAAAAGACTTGATTGCCCCTGACTTTAAAATAAATTACCCATTTAATTTACTGTTTATTCTTCATCTTCCCACACCCAGCACCCCCAACCCCCTCCCCCCGCGCCCCCCAATGCCGTCTACCTCTTCCTCTCCCCACACCCCCCCGCCCCCACGCCGCCTGCCTCCCCCTTCCCCGTCACCCGCCCACCCCGTCATGCCCACAACCCCCGATTAACGCAGTAGCAGGCCCTCCGGCGAGGCACTGGCGCTGCAAGATCGCAGTCTCACTCCCGATCTGCCTGTCGCCATACCGGTCGCCACCATCACCGCCGCGACCTACCTTCGTACCCCACGCCGTCCGAGATCGCAAGCATCACCGAGCTACGTCACGACACCGACCTCCTCCTTCGAGATGCGGGCCACCGTGACCACCAGCAAGGCAGCGCCATCACCACCACGATGGGCTTGCAATGGCCAGATCTGTCTCCTTCCTATCCAGTCTTCCTCCCTCCCTCGCCAAGGACTTGCCGGCGTGGTGGGGCAAGTCTGCTGGATGGTGGGGCGAGGGGGACTGCCGGCGGCATGGGTTTGCCAAGGTGCTTGCCGGAGGCGTCTCGGCAGCTTGGGTTTGCCAAGGGGCTTGCCGGCATGGTGGGGTGGTTCTGCAGGATGGTGGGGCGAGGAGGGATGCTGGCAGCGTGGGGCGGGGGAGGGGGGCTGCTGGCGGCGTGGGGCGGCGGAGGGGGGCTGCTGGCGGCGTGGGGCTGCAGAGGGGGGCTGCCGACGGCGTGGGGCTGCAGAGGGGGGCTGCCGACGGTGACTTCAGATTTAGGGTTTAAATTGTGGAGAGAGAAAATTAGGATATCAACAGGGGTAGTATTGCCAGTTTCAAAATACGTAATGACGAAAATTACACTTTCTGGACGGAATACTGACGGTTGGATAAAAGTGATACTTTGTTTAACGTTTTTGGTCACGTATGTTACATTTTGAAACTTTGTGTCCTCGTGTGTAATTACCCTCAAACCTCAGGGATATATGTGTAATTAGCCCTATATTCAAATTCTATACTAATTATATATACAATATTGTTCAAACTGTGGACCAAATATAACAGGGGCGGGGACAAAAGTGGGAGGGGGATACAAATTAGGCAGGGGAAGGGATGGGAGCACAATTCTAAGAGGGCGGGGGAGGGAAAGAGCGGGAATGCTCTTGTTTCGTCAAGACTGGAATCTGGATCCTACTGATCGTCATCGTCCACGGCAGTACTGTCATCCGAATTCAGCTCGGTCTGTCTAGCAATAATGTTCTACACTAAAAGCACGCACGCATTCTCGTTAGTAGTTGTATATTGTGTTTATTCATGTATATATTAACTTCATAAGATAACATATTTTTTTACCTCATCTTGAGCCTTGATCATCCTAAACAGCTCTTGAGCAATGTGACGAACATCCTCCGGTGTATCCAGCCACTGCTTCAATCCCCCGGTACTCGTGCTTGTACTCGAACTCGTCGATGCTGATGGCTGACCGAACTGCTACCCTGATCCCCTAATCTGTTAATACAAGGCCTGCAAAACAGTGATTTGACATTGAAGACATTAAGGCAATAGACATTGAAGACATACGAAAATTTTAACTATAACAAATTAATTTGTAACTTACATCGATATGGCAGGCAACCTGTGAGACGAAGTCCCCCGCCTGATGTGCATCATCTTTATCCTTTTTCCTCATGTGCATCATCGTGTATGTCAAAGCACACACTTCATCCTTCTCCAGGTGCGGGTGCTCAGCCGTATTCTTATGTCAGACGATGTCGTGAGGCACCGACCCTCTCGTGTGCGTAGAATCCTGATCCTTTCTGTTATTCCTCCCACTCTAAGCTCTTCACCTCCCAAGATGGATCAGTGATCCACCTATCAACCATTTGCTGCCATACAGATGGTGAGATCCAATGAGGGGATACCCCTACTACTCCTCTATCAAGACCCCCTCCGGTAGCAACTTCCTCGCCCCGCTCCCATGAATCATGTAGCCATCGCCGGTAATTTCTAGCGATGTAGGCAAAAAAAGCCATCCTCTCCAATGCCTGCTGCTCAGGCATCTCTAACTCGAACCCTTCCTGCAATGCATCCAATTACATAACAAGTACGATTAATTTAAATGTAATGTACTAAAACAACTATTAGCTGACAATTTATCAAACCATACCAACCACTATTCCCTCTTCCTGGCATCCCAGTCCTTTTAGTACAACAGTGGCTTAAAGATTGTGTAAGTGGTGGCGGGCGGCAGTGGCAGCATGAAAGAAGGGATGGGGGCTGTCGCCAGGGGGGGCGGCAATCGCCGGGATGTCGCTGAACACTGGGGGGAGGGGGGGTTGTCATCAGCGAGAGAGAGAGAGAGAGAGGGAGAGAGAGAAAAGAGAGAGGGAATTAGGTTTTAGTAACAAGACTTTTGGCGACGAACATAGTATGTCGCTAAAAGTCTTGTTTTCAAAATTTTAATTGACTTTTAGAGGCGGATTATTTCGTCGCTAAAAAAGTCTACCTTTAAAATTATTTAATGACTTTAGCCATAGTTTTTTAGCGACGGACACATTTCGTCGTCAAATGTCATTAAAAAATTAGAAATATTACTTTAGCCACGGATTATAATCCGTCGCTAAATATTTTCTCAAAATATTTAAAAATTTTGGCCGGAAATAGAGAATTTGGAAAATTCTTTCGCAATGGAATATCCATTGCTAAAACCCCATCGTTAATTAAGATTCATCGGTAAATGTTTCTATTGATGAATTTGTCCATCAGTAAAAACATTTACTGATGGATCTTTACCAACGGGG
The DNA here is from genome assembly GCA_033065855.1 of Escallonia rubra. NCBI lineage: Eukaryota > Viridiplantae > Streptophyta > Magnoliopsida > Escalloniales > Escalloniaceae > Escallonia > Escallonia rubra. The sequence goes on along the minus strand of JAVXUO010003167.1, from coordinate 47,441 downwards.
TGATCTGTCGATAAATGTGGCTTTTAACGACGAAATTTGATCCGTCGCCAAAAGTCTGTCGCTAAAGAGCTTTTTTGTTGTAGTGAATTATAGCACGATAGTTTTTTTATAGATCTATACACTAATAATCAGGTCTTCTTAATGTCTTCAGCTTTTTTGAGAATAGTAAAAAATATATATACCAGGATAAGTTTAGATATCGAATATACAAGAAGAAACCAAAGGTAAAAGATAAATTAATTGGATGACATCCCCATCCAAATAAGCAGCCAAAGGAGAAATAACAGAAAAAGGCAAAAAAATATATGAAGGTTTATTGGTCTAGCATTTGAATCTTGCCCACTATTTTGCCATTTATTTCCCATATGGGGAGCACTAACTACAAACAAACAAAGAAGCTGCTATAAACAAGATAACCTACTAAAACTAGATAACAATTAACTAAGACAAGATAAAGACTAAAAAAAGATAACTAGTCAAAAGACACCGGCTCTCAGATAACCACAGTCCAATCTTCAAACACGTGTCCCCGTCATGCATCATTACCTCGAGTCCCGTGCTTCCAGTCGGCGCCGAAAAATGCCACCTTCTCCAGCCACCTCAATTCTGCCTAGCTCTAGACTATACCAATTCAAATCGCAATCAGAAGCCCAACTCCTCACTACCAGAGCACCGTCGAATAACTCACCATCAGCCAAACCACTAGCAACACCGACTAGAACCACCGTGACGCATCACCTGCCAAATCAAACGAACACAAACTACTGACCAGCAATGCAGAAAATCTCAGCACCATCAATCACAGATCAACTAACCTTTCCTGGTCAAGGGGGAAGCGAGAAAAATAAACCCTAGAAGAAAAATCGTGACCTAGACTTTCAGATCTATCACCAACACATGAAAAGCACGACAAAGCTCAACGAAAAATCACCAACCCCAACCCACGGCAAAGCGACAAACCCCGACGATAAAATCACCAACCAATACGACTAAACTCTCGACTCCCAAGCCCATCACAACCAAATCTTGGAACACCAAGTGTCACGACCTGAACCCACGGGTAGGCCTGCCAGCTATATACGTGACCGGCCGTAGACCAATTTCCAGTCACATATGACATGTTCTACGAGATCCGAACTTTAGTTTTAACTTCCATTGTCATCATCACCCAAACACTATACTATCATATAGGCGATTGAGGTCTACACCTATACAAAATCCGCAGATAGTGTCATCTCAATATTCTCTAAATGATATTTCACAGACAGTTCAGGTTAACTAGTAACTAAAATTGCTAACTTGCTTTCTGCCAATGGCATCACTCATGATATTAGCCTTTTAAATTTGATAATACTTAATCAAATTGCTAACATCCAATTCTATAATTCTATACCCAAAATCATCTTAGTAATTTAAAAGCACAGTTCCTCAAGACAGCACCAAACTCTATCCTACTATCCGTATTCCATCAACTACAAAGACCACAAGCTCAATATCTAAGGCCCAATTTAAAATGTGACGACGCAATTTCAATCAAGTTTACTCAACCTCGAAATAGTTATGGCTCAGCAAGTACGAAGCTCACTGACTATATCTACTCCACTCCAACTCAACCAGTTATTTAAATTCCTAGTCATCATGCTTCTGCTACGCTTTTGAGATAACATACCACAATATATTCTTTCGCACAGTCTACTTAATAGTAGTAAGCTTAACTGCAACCCCATGGTGCACTGAAGTACAAAGAAATTCTCACATATGACTTTCACTCTAAAGGATCCAATCTTGAGTTTTACCTTTCACTTTCGTCAGCCTGTTACAAGTCTACATAATCATATAGTCTAACCAGCGGGTTCATTACTTAAGCTCTAATATCCCATAACCGTAGTGCTCTTAACTTATGTCCGACTTAAACCATGGCCAAACTAAAATAACATACTCATCCATTTTCGTTCATTAGAACAAATATTATAAGCCTACAATAGTAAATCAGAAAACACCTTTGCAAGGATGGAAGGAATAGAATGCGCACCCGTAACCACTAAATAGGATGCCTGCGAGTCCTACTGGATTTTTGCAAGAACCTTTGTCGTTACCCGGGGTCCTGTTGCATCCTTATTTGGTTGACTCTGTGGTCTAATTCTAGGGCAATCCCTAACGAAATGACCCTCTTGTCCACCTGAGAAACATTCCCTCGTTTTTCACCTACAGAATCGACCAGGATGAAAGTGATTATACCTGCGGCATGGCATCGATCTAGCTTTTCTACTCTCCCAAGGTGCTGAGTTCCTTTGGAAGTTCTTCCGTTTTCCATTCGAAGTTTTGTTCAGTTCCTTTTGCAGAAAGGCGTCATCTTCCTGAAGTCTATTTCTCGTTGCTGCTCTAATTCTAGCACGTCTATTCCCTTCTCTGCCAGACGTAGGTGCCCATATGGCCCTAGAATGTGGATTCGCCAATGTCCTTAGGTTAGACCCTTTAGGGGTTTCGGTCGACGATGGATAAGGATGAGTTTCCCTTGTCCATAGAAGGTTCGATATGGGCTTCTTGTCTAGACATCCTACAGTTAAAGCAAATGAGAGGTCGTCAGATTAAAGGCGTAATATATCTCACTTATGTAAATCAACGAGTACAATGTGTTTGAAGTTCACTAACCAAATCATGAGATCACCTAGTGGTGAATATTTCTCCTATCTATTTTTATTAGTCTGGCGCAAAATTCAATACCATCAGGCAACCTATGAAGCATACAATTTGGACTTAGTCAATATGTTTAAACAATGTCTGTGTGCACTTACACATCACACCCCCAGACTGAAAACTCTGATTGCAATGCTTTCGTTGCGCATTCTAATACCTAAAAAACAACCAGTTCAAAATGTTGCCAAAATCCAACACAGAGAAAAGTATTACCTTAAAAGTACCCAAAATATAGTTACACACATATATCACGCATCCACCAAAGATTAAGTCTCTAATATTCCACATCACTTATATCTCTCAATCACAGCACAACCTATAGCCACTAGCTGTTAGAGTTATTCACAAGAAGATCATAATCCTATCCCTCAATCATCTTCTTTGGGTACTATTTAAAATCTTTAAATTCAAAAGGCAAGTAATATCGGTCAACTACTGCGTAATTGGCCCAAATCTCAATCGTATGCTAAAACATCAGATGAACAAAAAAAAATGGTCAAAACCTAATCCACCTTTTCAAAGTCTAATCTATATCACATATTATCTTAGGCTTAGGAGTCTACAGTATCTCAAGCTTAAGCCCTAACTACCACCAGACGTACTGTTTTAGCTTAATAATTAATTACTTAACCTTTTTCCAAACTCTTAATAAGAACACGTATCAACAAACTACTAAAAATTACTTAGTCAAAGTCTTTTCCTTTCCCATCCCACTCCAATCTCATTAGCCTAGATACGAGTCTATAGAATCATATACCTATGGTCTAATGTCATTTTCGAACCCACGGGTAGGCCCGTGAGCTAGATACGTGACCGGCCGTAGACCCAATGGACTCCAACCAAGGGCTATGCCAGGCCTTACTACAAGCTGTACACAAGAATCTATAACCAAGTAGTTTAAATCTATCTCCTTAATAATATTTCTAAAATCACGCTTATCATTTCTCCAATGACATTCTTTATTTAACGACTAACATAGATCATTTTAAATGTGGTGGATTCCAAGGTTCAAAAAAAAATCTCAAATTACAAATTTAGTACTAGCATACTACCTAATGATTTACTAAATAATCTAAGAGGATTACAACTCTTCTAACAATCGTCTACCGCATCTACATCCTCGTGGCCCTCATCAGTGCCGATTCCATCTAGATAATTGCCTGGAAAAAAATATATTTAAAAGAGTGAGCTTGAGGCCCAGTAAATACATATACCATATCCCTAAAATAGGTTTTGGATTCATAAAAACATGCCATGGTTTCTCTTAAATTAAAACTGGTAAACATTTTCACGGGAGATACTATACATGTATATACTTTATGAAAACAATTCATCCAAGATTCTCAGAACTGGAGCATGGCATTCAGAAGGCTCATTAACAACTATCACAGTTCATCACAACTTAGGCATGTTGTGGTCAGCGTACATTGCCCCTGACTAAGGCTCACAATCCCTCCTTCGTCCGGGATACATATTATTGTGGACACAAGGGCGAACCTCGAACAACAGTACTGTGTGTCAACGTATCGTCCTGTTGACTAGGACCCAACAATCCAACTTTCTCCCGTGGATATGGGGCGCAACAACTATGTCTGAAATACTGTCTCATTCGACATAAGCCAACTTTAAAACACTACTCATAGAAACATTCCATGGCATTTTTAATGCATTTTCTCATCAACCAATTTACATGAAAGCAGTAGCGTGAAAAAGGCTTTAAAACTTTCAATTGAAACCAATCATTTATACATATACATAGACAGAAAATAGGGTATACAGAGAAATATGGCAGGAGTACTTACCTGGATAGCTTAGCGGTTCTGGTTCTGGTTCCCAAACCTGCCCTAACTCTTGTCTATTGAAACCTAAGTAATAAACATATGTTATTTATTGTCGCTCCATCATGCCTAGGTGCTAAATTTCACCCAAGTGCGTAAAATTACCAATTTACCCCTGACACCTAACGTATCGTTACACACCCAATATAACTCAAAACGTCCTTTTAAACAATTAGGTGCATTTTTCAGACAAAAATGGCCTTTATGGGAATTCTCCATTCGGAATCCTAAACCGTTCCTTAAATTGAGTGCTAAAGTTACTATTCCAAAGTATATCCAAACGGAACCAAAATATCACAAAATTTTAGATGCTCAAGCGTCTCAGTAAGATCAGATCACTGTAAAATTTTCAGCTAAAACTAATTTCGCTTACTATGCCAATTAATTCAAAAAAATATTTTCAAAATAAAATCATTTGAAGCCTTTCGCTTGCCCAGAAAATTTTAGAAAATTCTACATTAAAGGTTTCACAAAAATAATGGGAGTTTTAGCTTCACATTTTATCCAAATATGCTCAGAAATGGCATAAAAAGGTTTGGCAATGGATTGATTAGTAATTCTAGAAACAACAATTTTCAGCAAATCCTAGTTTTGTATATTGACCATTTTGAGGCAGAAAAATGATGAATCATACCAAACTCAAAACTACAAAATTAAAGTATACTTTCTAAGATTTTCATACATATAAGGGTCATAAAAATCTAATAAGTAATGACATCTTTACAGTAAATCGAAGTGGCTGATCAAAACAGCACATCTTTGTACAGACCAATTTTGTTCAATGGTTAATTTGGAGCATAAACACTATGAATCTCAGAAAATACAAAACTACAAAGTTGAAGAGGGCTTTCTGTGGTTTTTAGAAATATAAATTTCAAAAACTTCCCATGAGCAATTAATGTTCTATGACAAGTCAAAATAGCTGCCCGAAACAGAAAAATGTGAACTTCTACAGTAAATTGAATTTAAAGTCATTTTTCGATATCAAAACGTAAGATTCTGAACAAAATTAAAACTAAAAAGTTGAAGATGACAAAATAAGGTTTTTTCAGAAAGTATAAAAACACATCAATACGATTAATAATGAAAGATATATCAACAAAAATCTAACCCATACTTATGCTGATCTATAGTAGCCTTTTTCTCAAACACACCCACATCTCACCCTCTGAAACACACAAACTCTAGCACTTACACATTAAGATCCCTCTAAAACACACCCAAGATTACAATTTAAAACACTCAAACAAATAGCTAAAATTAGAGAGAAGGGACTATGGATTTATCTTGAGAATTCTTGCCTTAGGTGCTTCCTTCTCTCTCCCTTTCTCTCTCTAGTTTCACGTAAAAGTGACTGACCTATGTTTTTCTGTGACGGCTGGGAATTAAGCTAGTCTTATATATTAACCCTAAAAAGGAGAATTTGCTTAAAAAACCCCATGAATTTTAAATATTTTTTTTCCAAGTTTACCCATAAATTTTAATATTATTAGAAGACTCCAAACTAATCGGATTAATAGTCGAAATTATGCATTCTGATAAACTAAAAAGAAAACACGAAGTTGGGGTGTTACACCAAGCACCCTAGGACCTCAGCAGTTTACCCTGTAGTAATCTCCCACCCAACTGTGGCGCCGACAAGCACGGAAAACACCAATTGAAATAAGCCTCCCTGACAACGATGCGCATCTAGCTCTCCGCAACCACTCAGATCCCTGCATAAAGCCCTAATTAAACACCATCTAAGTTACCACATCCCCACCCTCCGGGAATACTGGCGGTGGTGACAGATAAATGAAAGAAAATTATGCCGCACGGTTCAATGCTTGCAACAAGTTTTATAGTAGACATCCAACATGCCACGCAGATAGAAAATGGTTTTATTCATTTTAGAGAGGAATTATGAGGAACAAATCCTTGCAAATAACAAACTATTTTGTTACTCCTTGATCGATCTTTCATATTGCTTAAGTTGAGTTACAGAGAATAGCATTGGACTAGCGTTGAACTGTATGTTTGCACGTAAATTCTATGAGGCCAAACTTCATTAAAAACGATTCACTGTATGTTTGCAAGTAGGGTGTTGGATACTCTTCAATGGGTACCTGAGACGATTATTGAATTCTCTGGCTTTTCTCTGAGTTTATGCTTCTTGTTTAAACCATTTCATAGTTCAAAAACAAAAAGAAAAGAAAAGAAAAACTTATATGAAGGGATATAATTTGTTTCGCTATGACGTATAAGTAGTTCTTTTTGTGACGCGACCTAAAATAACGTAGTATTGCATCTTTTTGTTTTTGTCATATCGCGAAGGATAATTTAATAAATTATAAAATTGCTATGACCAGTTTCATCAAAACTATGTTTTTTTTATAGCCACGCCATGAAAAACTAGCAACAACTATGATTTCTCCTATCATCAACAGTTTATACTGTTTTTGTTTCACTTTTCGTGTGTGTGTGTGTGAGTGAGAGAGAGAGAGAGACAGAGAGAGAGAGAGAGAGAGGGGGGCATTTTCCATTTTTTTTGCTCTGAGGGGTATTACCGTCTTTTAACTAATTTTGTCAACTCAGCTAGCTAAAAAAATAAGAAATGACAACTTAGTGTGATTTCAATAGTTAGACGTTGCACAATAAACGGAAATTTAAGGAGTGCCAAATATAATTAACCCTTTGAAAAAATATGAAGACACCTCAATATCGTTTGAGTCAAAATTTTCAGGACACTTATATGTGAAGTAAGAGATGTGAGTCTACATGTATTTGCACTTTGTACTAAAGCTATATTCTTACCGGTGCGACATTTGTAATATACAACTTTAGTGTTACATAAGTTTTAACGGTAACTTCTAACTTCACAATCGATCTACAGAACTCATAACAAAGACTGCTTCCATAATATTTCTTCGTTCCGTTTCTTTAGCATCTAGCTTCTATGAAATTATATATGCATTTCATTTATATGGAATCGAGACTCTGAAAACAAAATCATGTACAAAATTGCACAAACACATCACATAAATAAGCTAACCTCAAGATCCAATAACTTATAACTCTAGTTTAAGATTCTTGATACTGGACCGTGGATACCATAAAACCAAGCACCAGTAATGAAACTCAAATTTAAGAATAGACCTGGAACTAGCAATGGTAGAGCTTGGATTTTCGATTCTCGAGTAATTTCCCTCGTGTAAAACATAAAAATTTCAATGGTAGAACTGGAGATATTAATTCAGAACAATAACAAGTAGTGATTCAATACAATAGTTGGTTTTATGCACCTTAAAAACCTCTCAAGAGACTTCATTAATATGTTTAAACTTATAATTTGACATCAGGCCACATTGGATAGATGCACTTATGAACTTGGCACTGTTGAAGCAATCTATCAACGTATGGCCGTATAAAGTTTTCTAAATAGTCAAAACAGATCTCTCTAAGATGCAAAAGTGAAAAAAAAAACATATAAGTTTCACATGCAAAGAAAAGACGAAAAAAATGGTAATATCAATTGTACGTCTTTTGGATATACTTTTGAACTCTAATCAAAGATAAAGAAAAAGAAAAGGTTTTCTCTTAAGAAGATAAGTAAATATGAGGTGACTTCCAGAAATGATAGTTAGTTGAGCTTTATTCATTCACTTTCGATAAAAAAGGAAGAAGAAATTAAAAAGATAAGTCTACTCTTACATACTTATATATATTTTTTTTGGGTCAAAAGCCAATGAATTTCATTTTACTTGAAAACTTGAAACAACCTATACATCCCATTGAACAATATGAAGCTATACAAAATCCTGCCCACCTATATCTAACATTGTATATTTACATCCTACTTATATCTTTAGCTATCTACAAGAATGTTTTTACTGATTCCCCATGCTTCACACAGCTTTTTGTTTCTATCATTTGCTGTGACTTTCTTCCAACTGCTCATCCTGTATTTGATCCATTGGTTGATTACATGAAAACAACCCTGAGGATGAGATTGCACTTGACAAAAAATTTTGGAGTTGCTCTCTTGCCACAGGCCATAGACTATTACAGCAACCATTAATTTGCAAAGCTTAGCCTTAAAGCTTTTTCCCCTGAAATTCTGAGCTGCAAATTGTATGACTTGATTCCATGATTCCAAGGGTATCTTCATATCCATCCTTTTCAGCACCATTTTCCATATTTCTTGTGCATATGGACACTTGATGAACAAGTGATCTACAGTTTCCTACTGGTTAGAACATAGAATGCATTTAGCATCCTGAACTATATTCCACTCTTTCAATTTGACTTTAGTTCTTATTCCATTCTTGCACAACATCCATAGTATGGTAGCACATCTAGGAATATGTCCACTGAACCAGACTACTTTCCACCATGGCACACATTCTTTTTTTGTTCTCAAACGATCCCAGATAGATTTTATCGAAAAATTCCCAGAGGGTTTCCAGTGTATTTCATCAATCTTGTCAGTATTTGGAGGAGGTAAGGCACTAAGCATACTGTTTATTTGTTGCAGAGCCTGAGACCTTAGAATAGGAAATCTCCATGTATTGTTCTCAATGATGTCTGCCACCTTAGCATTGAGACTTACATACTTATATTGATTTGTTGCTCAAGGCATTTTATTATTTTATATCACAATATTTGGTGGTAAAAGTGACAATATCTAGATAAACTCGCTAAATCTTTTCGTGGGCAAATACCAACCACTAATTAGTGTACTAACAACTAAAGATGACTGTCACTGAAATGTAAGTTATTTATTTGCAATGAAAAGATAAAAAGTGCTAGTCAAAGAAAAATTAGGTGCAAAAGGGAATTACATCTGCATTTTTTTTTCACACATTAATATGAAAATTTTCAGCTGCTACCTGAGTTGTAGGAAGATAGCTACAACTCATGAACAGTGATAATTAAATGTCGTTAAATATTTTTAGTGACTTTTATTTTGTGACGCTAAAAAAGTCCTTCTTTGTCTATGAAATTATTAGTAGAAAAGTCAGTAGAAATATTTAACGACCATTAATTGTCGTTATACAAGAGATTATAGTTATCTTCTTACAACTAGGGTAGCGTAACTATTTGACCACAATAATTAAAATAATTGCAGTACTTTTGGTACGAAAATTGGAGGAGGACAACTCTATAAAAATAGAATGGGTAAATTACTTACCCCGTTATATGTGTATACATTTGCAAAAGCATGTAAAGTGGGAAATTAACCATGTAAAGGATGTGTGATAGGTCAAAAGAATGTGTACTTATTTAAACATTATATTTCGAGTGGTAGGCTCAAGATGCAAAACTGTCACGCAGAGGAAGTATTAAAAATTTTCTTTTGTTCTTATGGGATGCTAGTTTTGGACCTGCAGCCCATCATCCAAAGCATCTATCTTTAATATCCTCTACCTCTGCTAATTTATATGTTTACAGATCAGTTGCATGCATATAAATCGGTTGACTAAGATTAGAACTTTCACCGGTGAAAACACTTCGGAGGAGTAGTATTATGAACGATGGACTCTATGAAAGGATTTAGCAATTTGAAACCCTGCTTTTTTGTTTGAAATTTGTTTTCATTAGCTTAAACCTTTCTTTTTAATCAAATTGGTTGACAAAATTGGCAGTGGACCTGTTGCGGTTGTTCATGGTGGAGGTTAGGAGGCGGTATCCACTCGTGGTGGGTCGCTTGTATAACTGAGGTTCTTGGATAGAGAAAGAAAAGCTAGGTATTAGATCCCGGTCCTAGAACGAGATTATGCCGGTGACTTCGACTAGTTGCCAGATTCCTTTTGAGTCGATCAGACATGTTGATAAATTAAGTTGCAAAATGGTAGAATTTTCAATTGAATTATTTGCCAGATCTAGATTGAACCTGCCTTGGTGCCAATTGAAAGTATAATTATGAATACCGTACAGGAGTGCGTACCGTTTTTCTGTAAAATGGTACGTATCGGTACCGTCTCAAAATCTTCATCAATATTTTACATTTGTAATATTCATTCATTGACAAACTAAACAATATATACATATATTCTCTTACTCACAGTTCCTCTAAAAGAAATTGTTTGTCCTAAGAGCTTGAATTACCTTAGTTTTCAAATAAATTATTGGTTCCCAAATAAGTTGTTTATTCCACCTTTTCGACGATCCCGTTCGCAAATTCTTATGTTAGAATAAGTTGTTTGTTCAATAATAATGTTTTCGGGTTCAAGAATAAGCTGTTTTTCTAGGTGTGTGCGCGAGTGCATATGTAAAACAGTACATCACGTAGATAAAAGAATGTGATCAAAACTTCCAGGTTGAAGTACAACAAAGCTAAGTGAAGATTGGAAACTTATCAGGAAAGATTTTTTAAATTGTAATGAATATTATGAGCAAGAGGGGTATAAAGGCTTTGATTGATATAATAGAACTTAGATTGTTTTTCTATTTAGTCTTTATATGGTCAATTTATAAATTTTCTAACAAAATTTATCCCTTTTTAGTTTTTTAAGGGACCGTTACGAAACACACTGTCTCGGCCGGTACGTAGTTTTCGGCCGATATCACCTATATCGGCCGGTACAACCGGTACAGAGCGATATTTTGACCGGTACAAAATGTAATGTGTACCGTACCAGTAAAAGGCAAAAGCGGTATGTACCGGCCGGTACAGCCGGTACCGATACGGTATTGATAACTATGATTGAAAGCATACAACTCAAAAATAATAGGCATTGATTTAGATGCCTAGAACGGCTTATATATTGGTGTTGGTTTACATTCTCGACATAGCATATAAAACTTTTAGTTTTATTCGAAAATGTAGATTTGAGTAAAATTCAGGCTCAAATTTGTGTGAATTGGAAAAGACATTACTCGACTTAGATTAAGTGAGCCGAACTCACCTATGAATATATGCATATCTGAACTTAAGAGTTTGAACACAAGCTCACGCTTTTATGAAACAAGATCATTATGATTTCTCTGCTAGCATTAATAAGCAAACAAGTCATTGCTAACTTTTGTCAAGCACGGACGAAGCTCACTCGTGTCAAGCACGAACTAAGCTCGAACAAGAGTAAACCTATATGAGCCCGAGAACAGTGTTATTGGCTCATTTGTTGTTTTCGGTAGCGGATCCAGAAACTTTCAACAAGGTAGTTGATGTAAGTTTTTCAATTAGGTTTTCTTGGAATAATTTGTCCATTCCTATCCACGCCTCATTTGTATCTGAAGAAAGCAAGGCATAATTTTTTTTTCTTTTTACCTTTTAGCAACATTTTTATAAAGTATCACAAAGCTTAAGAGGATATGCAAATAAACCTTTTCAAAGCTGTCGCGATAAAAACAATGATAATTAAAGAACTTGTTTCCTCCGGGGAAAAAAAATCACTGTAAGAGTATGTCTTTCAGTAGAAGAACTCCAAAAAAGAAGTCAACCCTATTTACGGAGTAAGCATTGCATGATCTCAAAGCATTTAGGAATGTTAGATTGAGTGGCTCGTGTGATAGGAGGAAAGGTCAAGGAGTTATAATATATTTCACGGTTGTCGATCGTCAGTACATTGGTCTTGAACCACTCAATTTTTTTTCTACTCATGCATCTAAGCTCTTATATTAAAAAGCTTCGCATACAATTAATCACTATCAAACAAAAGCTTATTCTAAACAATTTTGTGATCCTGGAGCGCACATCTGTTACTTGTCTCAACAAGCTCTCTATTTGTTTGCGCAAACATATCGAGGCTTCACGATATTCATTTAAGTTCCTAGATGTTGGTATCCCTTTTCGTAATATGCTCAAGTGGCTCGTCATATGCTTATTCAAACTCAATTTACTGTTAGAAAAAATTCAAGTTGAGATGCAAATCTAATTAAAGTGGTTAATGCCTTTGGTTCAACGTAGGACTGAACAAAATTGCCTTTTCCAATTAAATAATCGAGGTGGTCGACCACCTTGGCTATGCGCATGGCTTCAATACAGTGCATAAACCAGATGTATGTATGTGCATTAATCAAGACGGAATTCCCCAAGCAGATGATAAAAACAAATGAATCCTCACTCCAAATGAGTACTTTACTCACTACAAGAGGGAATTAGCGACGGACGAAATTCCGTCGCTAAAAGTCTTTTCAGAGACGGAAACAACCGTCGGTAAAAATATTTAACGACGGAATAATTATGTCGGTAAACACACCCGTCGGTGAAAGTAGGGTTTTGCCGACGGGCTTTTACCGACGGGTGTGTTCCGTCGGTAAAGGCCTTAAAAAGATCAGATCCCCTTTGCTTTTCTTTCTCCCGTTGCTCTCTCTCTTTCTCTCACCGGCGATATTTCCTCCGTCGCCATCCCCGGCAACCTAGCCCCCGACGGAATGGAGCCTGCCACCGCCACTGCCGCCCATCTTCAAAACCGAAGGACCGCCGCCACCACTGCCGTGCTGCAACCACTGCCGCGCCGCCACCATTGTCGCGCCGCCCATCTTAAAAAACTAGAGGTATGGTACATCTAACCTTAACGTCGTAATTTCATGCGATGATTTTGTGACAGCATGCGATGATTTTAGTTTGTGACAGCATGCGATGATTTTAGTTTCAGTATTGCGGATGTTTTGATCCAAGTCACGATTATTTGCTTTCGAATTATGGATTTGAAGATCCAAGTTTGCAATCATGGAGTGGTTTGTGCGTAATCTTAGCATCCAACCATCACGGGGTTGGCTCAAATGTGGTGTTCTTCGTCGCTAATTGAGTCATCCATTCAAATTTTTGTGTGACTCAATGAGTCAAATGAGAAGTGTTGGGTTTTATTCAAATTTTATCTTAGTTTAAGTGGTTCCAAAGTAGTTTTAAAATTTATATTCCGTTGCATTGGAGCTTGTTGTTCTAAGCAATGCTTGAATGGTTGCATTTGAATTAGGAGTAGGATTAAAGTGTCTTTCCAATGAGGTAACTGTAATGGGCTCGAGGGTCACTGGCCCAGGCACATTTGACAATCTCTTACGGGCACTGAGTGCCAGGTCGTAATTGGTAAAATAACTACAAATTACAGCGAAAACTAAATTATGTACAACTTTAGATATGAAGTTCATTTCTAATTTCACTACAATCCTACATGATATAGCACTTATCGTACAACCCGAACATCAATGAAGACGGTCCTGAAAGTTCATAGTATTTCTCTTTAAACCCTAAATTGAATGTCTTAATCGAATCGAACCCTAAAGTAAACTATAGTTCCCCTAATTGAATGCCCTAATCCAACCGAACCCTAAATTGAACTTATTGAACCCCCTAATTGAATATCCCAATTCAACCGACCACTAAATTGAAGTAATTGAACCATAATTGAACCTTAAATTGAAGTAATTGAACCCTAATTAAACCATAAATTGAATGCCCTAATCGAATCGAACCCTAAATTAAACTAATTGAACCCCTAATTGAACCCTAAATTGAATGCCCTAATCCAATCGAACCCTAAATTGAACTAATTGAATCCCCGTAATTGAACCCTAAATTTAATGCCCTAATTCAAGCGAACCCTAAATTGAACTAATAGAACCTTAAATTGAAGTAATTGAACCATAATTAAATCCTAAATTGAATGCCATAATCGAATCGAATCTTAAATTAAACTAATTTATCCCTTAATTGAATGTCCTGATACAATCGAACCCTAAATTGAAATAATTCAAGCGCATCGGATATATGTATTTTGAACAAATTTTTTACATTTGAACATTGATAATTTGTTTGATAATTTTAGGTTGTTAATTGTGCATTTAAGAATTGTGATTATTGATCGATGATTTTAGGTTGTTAATTGATGATTCTAGGTTATTAGCTGTGCATTTGAAGTAATTGCGATTATTAATTGATGATTTTAAGTTGTTAATTGATGATTTTAGATTGTTAATTGTGCATTGAGCATTTGAGATATTGAGATTATTGATGGAGGATGGGACCCAATTGGATTGAATGTGTGATTTTTGTTAATTTTTATTGCATTGAGCATTTGAAAATTGAGATTGTTGACGGAGGATGGGACCCAATTAGATTGAGATACCTGTTAGTTAGCGCAAACACAGACCAAATTAACGTATGCCGATGTGTCTGGATGTGCGTGTCGGTGGGCGTCAGACACGTGTCTGGTGGGCGTTGGACACGTGTCCGGAGGCGTCGGACACGTGTCGGTATGTGTCGGACACGTATCGGATACCATATCGACACCCTATATGAGGTGTTGGAATTGAGATTGTTGAATGTGAATTAAATTTAGGTTAGTTAGGTTAATGCGACATTTTTAGCATGCACCCCCTGGAATCTCATCGTGGCTCCAGCACTGGCTATAATTAGCCCTAATTAGTTCTGATTAACAATATTTTAGTAAATCAATATTCCACTTTTAGGTCTAACGAGCCTAATTAGTTTTATTTAACCCTAAGAACCTAATGAAAATTAAATTAGCTGTAATTACCCCAAATGAACCCAATTATGCGCATATTGATTATAGTTAGCCTAATTAGTCGTAATCTGCACTTACATAACCTAATTAAGCCTAATTAGCGCTAGTTAGGACTAGTCAACACTACTCGGCACCATTAAAACCCTAATTAGGACTAAATAACCCTAATTAGTCCTAATCAACCCTAATTAGCTATAATTATCCGAAACTAGCCCTCATTAACATTAATTAGCCGTAACATAACTCAATTAAGCCTACTTAGCCATAATTAGGACAAATCAGCACTACTCGGCACAATTAAACCCTAATTAGGACTAAATAACCCTAATTAGTCCTAATCAACCCTAATCAGCTATAATTATCCGAAACTAGCCCTCATTAACATTAATTAGTCCTAACATAACCCAATTAAGCCTAATTAGCGCTAGTTAGGACTAATCAATACTACTCGGCACCATTAAAACCCTAATTAGGACTAAATAACCGTAATTAGTCCTAATCAACCCTAATTAGCTACAATTATCCGAAACTAGCCCTCATTAACATTAATTAGCCGTAACATAACCCAATTAAGCCTAATTAGCCCTAATTCGGACTAATCAGCACTACTCGGCACAATTAAACCCTAATTAGGACTAAATAACCCTAATTAGTCCTAATCAACCCTAATCAGCTATAATTATCCGAAACTAGCCCTCATTAACATTAATTAGCCCTAAGATAACCCAATTAAGATCGTCCTCCTCGTTGTTGAGGTCAACAACGAGGAGGACGATCTTCCTCTTCCAACAACACTTCTTGTG
This sequence comes from Escallonia rubra, assembly GCA_033065855.1. NCBI lineage: Eukaryota > Viridiplantae > Streptophyta > Magnoliopsida > Escalloniales > Escalloniaceae > Escallonia > Escallonia rubra. The sequence goes on along the minus strand of JAVXUO010003167.1, from coordinate 31,655 downwards.
GGAGAAGAAGTCGTAGATGATGACGCGGAAGACGTGGAAAGTGTTGGAGATGATGTGACCGAGTCTACTGATGAAGAGGATGAATTAGAAGATGAAGAGGACGACAAGTCCCACGAAGAAGAGGGCGACGAGGAAAGTGATGAAGATGATTTGCAAACTGAAACTGATTGACTTGTAATGTTGTAACATCACGGGAAAAATGTAGTAACATTTTAGAACTTGGTGTTTATTGATGTGTTTTTGCACATCCGTTCATATATATATATATATATAGTGCCGATGATGATTTATGCCAAATTATTATTTTTCACGTGTTAATGTCTTTGTATATAATCTATATGAAGTCAGATATGGATAGGATACGGGCTATTCGTGGCCGGCCTGGACGTCGAGCTGCTTCCTTCCCGGTGGGTCCCACCTCGTCATTGCCTACTGATGACGAGGCACAGAGTGATCGCGGACAGCAGATGGGGCCCCAGCCCCAGCCGTCGCCCCAGCCCGACGCAGATTCATCCCACACGCACGGGCATTCTCCATCTTCCGTGGGTTCTACCTCAGGTATAGTTTATAACGGTGTTTAGTATATTTTCGCTAGCCTTATATTTAAAGTATATTTGAACTGTATTAATGTCTGTGTTTTGTAGGATCTTGACGAGGCCGTGGTCCGACACGCGGGGTACGCATCGACCCCCAGCGTAAACAGAGAGTTACGCTCACGCAGGAGGGCCTGTAAGTACTAAAAATATCACCTTATGCCTTAAATTTAAAATTTTGGGGTGTTAATTTATATTTGAACTGTATTAATTAATTTATTTACTTCTTTGGCAGGATCCTGGAGAATCTGGCGAGGACGAAGATCGGCGTTCTTGTGAAGGGCCGATTCTTCGAGCCACGCCTGTATTGGAAGGACTGGGATGCCGCTGCGAGGGAGGCCCTATGGGAGGAGTGGCTGGTACGGTAAAGTATTTTTTTCAGCGTTAGTAAATGTTTAATTACAGTTTGTTTTCTGGTCATAATTTGTGTTATTGAATGCCTTACATGAGGGGTTTACGTTTGACACGCCTCAACAGCAGGCACTGGGGCAGCAGGCCTTATTTGCCTACATCGGCAAGAATTACCGTCGATGGCTCCACGACGCACGGGACCGGGCAAAGAAGCTGCTGCCCGAGGGTGCCCCGATGACGGAGATGACGAGATATCCCCCACATTGGATATCTCACCGTGTATGGGGGGAGATGATAGATCGGTGGGCTGCGGATCCAGGCTGGGACGCCAAGAGTAAGAGAGGGGCCAAGAACAGACATAACAGAGATCCGACGCACACGGAGGGGGGGGGGGGTCGGTGCCACACGACATCATCCGACACATGAACGCGGTCGAGCACCCGGATCTGGAGGAGGATGAGGTCATAGCTCTGACCTATAGTCAGACGCACGTGCGGAAGAAGGACAAGGACGAGGCGCACCGGGCGGGCGACTATATTCCAGATATTGCCCGGCGGATCGATGTGAGTCAATTTATTTAAGTTGTTAATGTTTTGTCTTTCTATCCTTAATGTCCGTTTCGTTAATTAATGCCCTAACATATCGTTAAACCACTATTTTTGCAGGCCTCGTATGAACAGCTAAGGGGGTCCGAGCAGCAGTCCGGACATCCATCAGCGTCCACTAGTACGGTTACGAGTACTGGGGGGTTGAAGCGATGGCTGGATACGCCGGAGGTCGTGAATCGGCCGAAAGGCCGCATACGCGGCCTGCCTAGCACGACTGCTCGTGCCGTGATAGGAGCGTCCTCACCCCCTGCTGCCCCTCCATAGAAACCGGCTCCTCAGCGTCAGTTGGACGACGAGGAGATCCAGCGCATTGCTATAGTGGTGGTGAGGATGATCAAGGAGCAGGGCACTGCTGGACATGCCGAGCCGGCCCCGAATCAACAGGATCCAGATCCGGGACTCGGTGACCCCTGATGAGCCCCTTCCCGTGCCCGTTCCTAGCTTCCCCCCCCCCCCCCGCCCCCCGCGTCCGGCTCTTACTCTTCTCCCCTCCCCTAACCGGCTGTATTCGGTTCCCGGCTTGTACATATGAGTCTTTTTTATATTAAAATATTTTTTATAATTGATTATATATATTTCTTTTTGTATTGATTATTGCGCGCTGTTGTTGAGAAATGAAAATTGTATTACAAGTCTGGGTAATTGAAAAGTAAAAAAAAAAATAAAAAAAAATTGATTTTTGGCGACGGATTAAATCCGTCGCTAAATAAGCTTTTTAGTGACGGAATAGTCCGTCGCTAAAAATTATTCTATCGCTAATTTTATAAAAAAGAAAATAAATTAAAATACTAAAAATATAATTAGCGACGGAATATTCGTCGCTAATTAAAAATCATTCCGTCACAAAAAATTACATATTTAGCGACGGAGTTCAAAATTCTGTCGCTAAATTATTACTGACGGGCTTTTATACGAGGGACTTTTAACGACGGTGAATCCGTCGCTAATTGTTTTAGCGACGGAATAAAGGCTTTTAGCGACGGATTTTTCTTTCGCTAAAAGTCTTTTTTCTTGTAGTGCCTATTGCTTCGGGAAGGTCTATCCTCAAGTCAAAACTCATGGGGCCAAGGTCGAATGATGGAGAACTCTATATATGGTTTCTGGAAACATCCCAACATGTGCTATCATTTCATAGATGTTTCGGTGAGGTGTCCTAAGGACTAAGGATATGCTGAAAATCTGGAATGGTGACTAATGACGATATCAGTCCTTTCTGTCTTCTGAAACTAACAAACATTTGTTCTATTCTCGTTTTTATGTCTCTCAAATATATGGAAAGAAGTCCTTCAAAGCTTTTTATAGCTCATGTTTCAACTCAGTGATAGGGGTCTACACTGTTGGTTCTAGCGCAACTTAGAGGAAAAAGCTTTCGAGTGAAACGTTGTGAATAGTCAAGAATACTCAAAAGTCACATTAAGCTGTATTGAAGGGCATCGTGCGGGTAATCCAACTGAGAGTTTTTTTTGGTTAATATGAGAAATATTTTATGACAAAGATGTCCCGAGTGCTAACGATTTGTAACTTATATTACATATCTGACCAAGTAGAAATCTATTTACTTTTCACATTTACAAAGCTAGACTTGGAAGTATCTAGCCTTGGGTTGTCCAAACCATAGATACATCTAATCTTGCTTTGCGTGAAAAAGTATTTAGAGAGACTGCTTCAGTTAGGAGCATATTGCTTCTTAGTATTATCCTGTCGCAGCCAATAACAGTACTAACATAGCAAATTAAATGCATACTGTGGCAGAAACTACGCTAATACTTTCATTTCCTATCATATGTGCAAGAAAACATCTTGAATTAGCATTAATAATTACGTGCATAAGCAACTCTTGCTTTGCCCACATAATTGCTTTTTAAACTGGCCAGTGCATGTGAGATCGACGTAAGGGGCTTTTGACTTATAAGCGAATACTGCTGATCCTTGACGTGTTCCGAAAGGTTTACAGATGCAAATTGCCAACCCTGATGTTAGTATGCTTTGTTGGGAGAAAAAGAAAAAAAAACTTCCAACATATACGAAGCATACATTCTCCAGCCAAACACGTGTCGGTGTCCCAAAGAACAATATGCTTCGCCCGCGTGTGTGTCTATATATATATATGTATGTATCTCTTGGATTTTGGGTAACCTGTGCCTTGTTTGTTGGTATTATTTACTTAGTTTGGAAAAACGATGAGGGTTTTCTAAGGTAGCATTTGATAACATTTAAGTTTTTAATTTTTTGTCCAATTTTGAAACTGAAAAAAAAATATTGATGTTTGGTTCACAGTTTCCGTGTTTTTCCCTTCAGTTTTATAAGCCAATTTTCTATTTTGAGCCGTTTTTTAAAACTCCATTTTGGAGTTTCAATTTTTATTTTTGATTTTTTTATTTCAGATGCCACCTTCAAGCTTCATTAGAAGGAATTTGGAACCCACTTATTATTATTTTTTTCCCATTTCATCACTCCCACTAGCTACCCCCCCATCCCTAACCACGACCACATGACAAAGTTGTCGCCACCCGTCGCCACAGCACTACCGTTGACAACCGTGAGATCGAGACTAGTGTCGCCACCCCACCACTGTCGCCACTGAATGCAGATCTGCTCCACCATCGCACTATCACAGATATGCTCTACCCAACGCATACACTACAAGAAAAAAGGCTTTTAGCGACAGGTAAATCCGTCGCTAAAAGCCTAAAATCCATCGCTAAAACAATTAGCGACGGATTTACCGTTGCTAAAAGTCCTTCGTATAAAAGCCCGTCACTAATAGTTTAGCAACGGAATTTTCAAATCCGTCGTCAAATATGTAATTTTTTGCAACGGATTTATTTTTAATTAGCGACGGAATATCCGTTGCTAATTATATTTTAAGTATTTTAATTTATTTTCTTTTTTGTCAAATTAGCGACGGAATAAATGTTTTAGCGACGAAATATTCCGTCGCTAAATAAGCTTTTTAGCGACGGAATATTCCGTCGCTAATTAACTGATTGTAAAAATACTTTTAGCGACGGAATTAATCCGTCGCCAAAAGTCAAAAATTTTTTGAATTTTTTTTTTATTTTTCAATTACCCAGACCTGTAATACAATTTTCATTTCTCAACAACAACACGCAATAATCAATACACAAAGAAATATATATAATCAATGGTGATGGCGGGGGCCTGTCGCCGGAGTGGGGGGCTGGTGGGGAGGGACGGAGGCGGGGGCCTGTCGCCGGCGTGGGGGGTTGGTGGGGAGGGATGGAGGTGGGGGCCTGTCGCCGGCGTCGGGGGTTGGTGGGGAGGGACGGAGGTGGGGGCCTTTCGCCGGCGTGGTGTTGGGGAGGAACGTTGCGGAGGTGGGTCACCGTGAGGGGGGATCGTCGGAGGTGAGAACGCCGACAAAGAGAGAAAGGGGGGGGGGGGAGAGAGAGAAAAATCTGTGTATTAAAGAACTTTTAGCGACGGAATTATCCCGTCGCTAAAGGTCTGTCGGTAAAATCATTTTAATAGACAGATATTTTTAGCGACGGTATTATTCCGTTGCTTAATTTTTTTTTAAAAGTCATCGAAAATTATAAAATTTCCTAAAAATATTTAGAGACGGTTTATACCGTCGTTAAAAGCCCGTCGGCAATGCCTTTACCGACGAAATAATCCATCGGTAAAATATTTTTTTGGACAACGTTTTTACCCACGGAAATTCCGTCGCTAAAATCACCTTTAGCGACGGAAGTAGTTCCGTCGCTAAAAGTCCGTCGCTAAAAGCCTTTTTCCTTGTAGTGATAGCCCTCCACCCAACACAGATCTGCCCCACCCAACACTACGCGTCCTGACTCACCTGCCCAACCATCGCTATCGCACCAGACATCAAGACCAACGCCACCGACTCCAAGGCAGTGACGAAGACCACACCAGCTCCGTCCACGATCAAGACGCCTAGCTCCGACCACGATCGCGATTTTGATTGCGGTGTTGACTGGTGGTGGTGCGATTTTGGTGGTGGTGTGGACTGACAGTAATGCGATTTTGGCGGTGGTGCTTGGCTGGAGGTTCTCCTTCACCTGAAGAGAATTTAAAGAGAAATGGAAAAAAAGAAAGTAGAAAGAAAACTCAAAAACAAAAACTACTTTTACCAAACATCTATCTATTTTTTTTCCAAAAAAAAACCACAATTAGTTTTGATTTTTATTTTTTAGAAAACCAAAACGAAAAATTACAACTTTGTCAACACAGACCCTAAATGCCTTGTGCTAGTTTTTTTGCTTTTAAAATGACGACGATAGGCTTTTTAAGTTGAAAGAAATTCCTTAACAAAGTACAGTAAACGACTGCTTGTAAGATTGGAACATTCCTGAATAAGTATTTATTGTTTAAAGATATTGTTCCCAACCTACTTTCGTCGCACCCAAGAGCCCACTATGGGTCCCGTTTTGCATGACACGTAACCTTGTCAACAGTCAATTTTCAACGTGCCTGAAATGGTCAAAGTGATGCACGCTCAGGTCGTATGCTTTTTGTCTCTATTTTCTATTTTTTGCAATTCTTCTATGCTCAATAATTTAATATTTGCGCGATTTGCGAAAGTGCGCTCGTCGCACGTCATCCGCCGAATCCATTTTTTCGCTAAGTGAGCGACGCCGGCACGCCTCGGCCTTCCTCGTGGGGGGATCGGCCTTTGCCTTCCCCACTGCAATTCCACCCTTCTTTTAAAGGCCCGCGCACCGGCTCTGCGGCCCCCGTTACGCGCCGTCTTTGCAGCATTCACCGTCGCTCGCGGCCATACGCCGTCTCCGCGACCCCAGTAGCCCTCGCGCGCCCCCTCCGCGACAAAAGTTGGCATGCCCATTTGCCACTTTCATGTCTCGTGCCCCTGGCACTACGCCCGTGCACCACTCTTATGTCTTGTGCCCCTGGCACTGTGCCCGTGCGCCACTTTCATGTCTCGTGCCCCTGGCATCGCGCTCGTGCGCCACTCTCATGGCTTGTGGCCCTGGCATCACGTACATGCGCCACTCTCATGTCATGTGCCGCTGACACCAGGTATTATCTCGCGATATAGGTCACCGCGCCTGTGCGCTGCTTTCATATCATGTGCCCCTGACACCGTCTTGCGATAGAGGTTGCAGAGCCCATGCGCTGCTCCCATGTTACGTGCCCCCAGGCACCGCACACATTCACCACACCATGCGCCCCCACTATGGATGTGGAACATGCTTCGACCCAATCTTCGGATTGTGCACCATTCCGAGGGGCTCCGTTCGTAGTGCTCCGGCATGAGGAACCTTCGCGACGGGATAGGCTCACTTTTACAAAAGCTATCTCCGCCTAGGGCGACTTTCATAACACTAGGCACGCCTGAGTTATGACCACGTCGTACTCATGTCACCGGTGATGGACGATGTCCCCGGGTCAATCTGAGAAGGGAGTAGGTCTTCAGAGGGCATCACGCCTTGTCCGCTTGGCAGTCGGACATAAGGACCCTCCCCTACCACTATCAGGTTATCTTCGCGTCTCTTGACGTACACCTATGGGATTCAGAAAGGGTTTTGGACCAGTGGCTAGGGCAAGGGTTTACTCTTATCATGCCGACATTGTGTGGTCAGTCCTTTCAGCCAGGTAGAGTGATGTTGTGTGGGGCGGGCAATAAGAAAATGGGAGTCAACAGTTCGAAGGAGCACAAACATTTTGGGACCCTTGGTCACGTGGCACTTCTAGGGGACGACACGTGGAAACTTATGACACGCGCATACTTTTGCCTATAAATCGAGGACCCTGGACTTCATTTAAAAAAAATTCTAATTCTAAAAAAAATCAGTTTCTCCTTCTAGAATCCAGAGCTACTGAATTCTAGAGAGAGAAACACAATTAGACCCAGACGTTGGACATAACATTGGATCGTGACCTTGGACCCTGACTAGGACCTCAGGTTGGCCTATGGATTGTCGGCCCTGTTTGTCTCAGTCTCATCTCCACAGCACTGCCACTCCTCACGGCCTGTCTCGGAATCCTTGTTCTCTGCCCTTACTCCACCCTCAATGTGTCCCACTTTGTACATCTGGCAGCTGATTGAACTGTATCCTTTGTGGAACCTCCACGTAACTACAAACCCACTTTCCTTGGCATCATTTTTGGTGACTCCACTGGGGAGGTGAGCATCATAGTGCAATCTGCATGTCTTGTACACTTAATCATTATGCCTAGACAACGGAGAACTGCCAGGGTAACTAGTCAAGGGCTCAACCCCACTGTCCAAGAGGAAGATCATCTTGGTAACCAGGAGGAGACTAGTGCCATCCGACTCCAAGACCCTCTAGCAACCACTGTACCTGATGTGCAAGCTGTTGTCAACACGGTCGTTCAACAGCTTACACAGACCATATCCAACCTGCAGGACTCCCAGACCACTCTGATGGCCGCCATCATGGAAATGTAGAAACCCATGCAAGCCCTAGCCTCTCAACAAGTCGTATCTCAAATTCAGCCTTTCAGGCCTGGGCCGGCCCTAGATACTGCATAGGTCCCAGTGTCATGAACACCGTGGCCTTGATCATCTAGACCCTTGGTGGTAGGACTCGCGACATCTTTACCACCTGTAGCAAATATGCCTCCCTTTGTGGCACCACTCTACAGACCTCAGATAGATCTTGGACCAGTGTTGCAACAGGTCCTCTCTGCCGCTGCCCCATCTCACCCCATGCCGGCCAGAAGCTCTTCTGAAACTCATGACTCTGTTGAGATGGAGCCCAACCCCTATCCGGCTGACCATCACCAAACCATTGGCTAGGTGGTGGACATGTCTCGTTCGGCCACCCACACCCCCGCACAGGTGCCGCTGCCAGCTCATGTCACATATCAACAACCTTTTCTTACCCCGGTTCTCCAAGTTGTCTTGTTTGGGGGCTCGGGGGCTCGCGGCGCCCTGATCAGCTACCATATCCCTTCAGGCCCCGAAGAGCCCTCTCCTCACTATGTCACCAAGTCTGACTTATAGGCCCTCATTCACCGCCTATCAAAGAACTCTGAGCTTGACTCCTCAGCCCAACTGACCAGCCATGTCTCTTATGTCAGTGACATCTCTGTCACACCCTACCCACTCAAATACAAGCAGCCAACCTTTGTGCTCTTCAACGGCCGTGAGGGCAATGCCCATGGGCACTTAACCCTATTTGCAGGCTCTTCAGAACAGTATGGTCCGAAAAACAGTTTGAAGCTGAGGGAATTTCACAAGTCCCTCACAGGCCTCTCTTACACTTGGTACCACCAGATCCCTGTGAGGACTGTCCATTCGTGGAATGATATGGTGCGACTCTTCTTGGAAAAGTTTTACTATGAGGCTGAAAGGGTCGTCATTGTTGATATCGCTGGCATACGCTAAAACCCCGAAGAAGATTTGTACAAGTACGTGCACCACTTCCAGCTTAAATGCCTTAGGTGCACGGACTTTGGCATTGATGAGACCTTGGTTCCCATATGCATCAAGAACATGGGTGATGTATATCGTGTGCACATTGAGAACTTTCAGTTGAGGTCTTGGGGTCACCTTAAAATTACTGGCTTTGAGCAAGGCCCTTAGTCGACCCTCAGTCACATGACCATCAACCTCATGGTCTGCTCTGTACACCATGACACTACATTTCACCTAATCGAGGATGAGCCCACATTTCACCTTTTACTTGGCCGACTGTGGGTACATGTCAACAAGGTTGTTCCCTTAACGTACCATCAGTGTATAAAACTGGTGGCCGGTCATGGGGGACGTGAGGCAGCCACTACAATCCCAGCCACCAGGGCTCTGTTAGAATGTGTTGAATCCTACTTTGCCGAGGCCTCATTCTTTACCGAACTTGCCGATGATGGTGAGAACTCCACTCACATCCATTCAATCATATTGCCAGACTGGGAAGAGCTGTGTGGAAGTAAGCCTCCCAAGTCCAAACCAAGAAAGGTAGCAAGAGCAAGGCGTTGACCTGAACTACCCCGCCCGCTATGAAGGCCAACTCCTCACCTTCGTCTCCCAAGTCCAAGAAGCAGAGGTCTGAGCTGACTATCCAACTCATATTTAAAGACAGCAAGGTAATCTTCCAATTATGATGGTGCATGGGGGCTTCAGGTAGTCCATCATCGGACCCCCTTAACCTGACTCGCCCATGGAGACTGAATGGTGTTGTGTGGCCGAACACTGCCTGCCCAACCCCGAGCTCACCCCCGGTGCCGCTTAGCCTTGTTATGAAGGTAACCCTCACCCGCAGGGCGAAGACCTTGAAAAGATTAACCTGGTTGACCCGAAGGAGGAACCCCAACTGAATTACTTTGGCACCAAATGCGCCCCGAGTCAAAGAGGGGAATTGGTTGACTCATTAGCAAATATAGCGATGTACTGGTTTGGAGCTATAACGAAATGCCCGGGTTGGACCCTGCACTTGTAACACATCACATTGATATTGTTATCGGGTCCATCCCTGTCATGACCCCAACATCCGTGGACCTTCTGCCCTTGTCACTACCCATGTCACTACCCCTGTCACGACCCCAACCCATGGGTGAGCCCATGAGCTAGGCACGTGATTGGCTGCAGGCTCATTCAAACATCCACCCAGGGCTCTGCCAGACCTTACTACAACCTGTACTCGAGATTTAATCCAACTTACTAATTTCCAAAATAGTTTGATTGACTATTAAAGGTCTCACTTACACATTCATCAATAATCCAATTAAATATCCTCATTACATGTGCTTGAAAATTACAAAGAAATTCGAGGAGACCTAAGCTCCCTACAATAGTTCAATCATAATAATAACTATAAAACTAAAATTCTCAAAACGATAAACACTTCATTATTCTAATGGTTCTCTTCGGGCATTCCTTCCCTGTGTTGCTCGTAAAGATCTGCCTCCCATAGGTCATCATCTGAAAAATAAGGAATGAGCGAAAGCTCAGCAAGTACACAAACCATGTTTCTAATATAGGTTTGAAGATTTCAAAAAATGCCATGGGTTTTCTTCTTCAACTCAGAAATCAATATTGATTTCATCAAAAAATTTCTTCATTATGTACTTTATATATATATATATATATATATATATATATATGTGTGTGTGTGTGTGTGTGTGTGTGTGTGTATGTGTGTGTGTGTGTGTGTGTGTGCACAAACGATTCTCAAATTGAAGCATAACATCAAGAAATTCATTTGCATCCATCATAGATAACACAATTTAGGTGTGCTGCGGTCAGTGTACAAGCCCCCCTGACTTGGGCCCGAGATCCCTCCTGTACCTGGGATATATAATTCTGTGGACGCAAGGGCGAACTACAAGCAACAATACTGTGTATCAACGTACAAGCCCCGTTGACCAGGGCTCAAAATCCAACTTTTCCTCATTGGATATGGGGCATAGCAACCAAGTCAAATTCACCATCTCATTCAACATGTACCGAGTGTAAAGCAACTATTCACATAATAGTCTATGGCATTCTTTTCACTCAATTTCTCATCAAATGATTTAACAAGAAAACATGTACAGTGCAAGAAGTTTAAAAACTTTCAATTGATTAAATCATATATATGTTTATATATTTTGCGAATAGAGTCTGCGGAGAAACATGGCAGGAGTACTTACTTGACTCAACAACTGGTTCTGGTACTTGCTCAAAAGCCGGTCCTAGCTCTTGCCTATCGAAACCTAAATAACAAACTACACGGATGTTATTTATTACCGCTCAAGCATGCTTAGGTGTTAAGTTCTCCCAAGTGCATGAAATTACCAAAATACTCCTAGACTCGTTTAAAATTACCAAATTACCCCCGATGCTTAACGTACCATAACACACTCTAAACTAACCCCAAAACACCCTTAACAAACACCAAACGAATCGGATCTCTCGGACGGTCGAACTTTACGATAACTCCGCACCCTCTATAACGCATTAAGTTACTCCGAAATTCACAATAAATCCTTATAAAATTCTTTTATTGCTTAAAACAGCACAATAAGTAAAAATATAAATTTTTTAATATTTTTAAATTAAAATAATTTCTTTAAATACCAGAAAAATCCATAATTGGCTCTAGCTGGAAAAGAAAGTCCCATAATTTTTTTAACAGCATTAAAATATGTATAAAGATTATAAAAATTGAAATTAGAATTTAAGAGGCATCAAAACTATTTTTAGATTTTTTGTTTTGCTAAATCCAATGTGATACGGGAATGATAGCAAATCAGCTCTAAAATTTACCAAACTTAATCCAGGACTTATTTATACCATAAAAACACTACTCTAATTTTGCAAAACTTTTTCATGAGTTTTAAAGACTCCAAAGAATTTTACAAATCTGAGCTTACAGAAAATATTAAAAATTCATGTGATTTCAAAAAATTACAAAATTTTGCCAGGAATTCTAGCTCCGTCTAAAGTATCTCACAGTAAAATTTGACATGCTGACAATCACTGTGCGCTACGCAACTAAAGTATCGAGCATATCGCGAACTCGTAGTATACCTGTGCAAGCCAAGGTAGCCCTGTACAATACAGACCCTAAACCTACTTCAGTATCTCCTTTATTCTCTGTACTAAATCTCTAACTCACCTACAGACCACTCACGAACTTCACTTATACAGTGTATTCACTTACACACACCCCCATACACCCACACACACACACACACACACACACATATTTCAAACAGGACACACATACCTATATAATACATATATACCTAGCCATACAAAATCACACACTCATGCATATATATAACATACACACTTTACACAACACCTACTCACATACTCATTCACACAAACACCCATCCACGCACACTTTACTCACACGCACACGTACACACACACACACACACAGAGGTTCATATTCACACATACCACTACACACAACACACACCTGAACTCACCGCTGCCGTTTTGGCAGCTTTACCATGCACACAGCACAGACAACGCATGTACACAGCTACCTCTTGGCTACACACAATGGTTTACCACCCACTCTTTATATACACCACATACACACTCATTTACAAACATTGTTCACTCACGCACCCAATAACATATCATCAACACCACTATACACTCTCACACCCACTGCCTCACGGCAGTGGGTCTGTCATCCCTCTCCCTCTTATTTTTTTTCCTTCAAACCCACTCGTGCACTCATCAACTAGACAGCAAACCGTGGCAGCCCACGGCTGGGCAGTCGTTCTCTTCTCTCATGGCAAGTTACACTCCCTCTCCCATTACCCATTTACATACACCCATACACATATATAACGTAATACCACGGCAGCCGATGACTATCACAGCCACCTCTTTCTCGTACGGCAGTCATGGCTGCTGCCGTCCCCACTCGATCTCATACTATGGCCGCCCCAAATCTACCCCTAGTTCAACCCCTTCACAGCCCTTCTTCTCATTACCGTTCACCCACTTCTTACACACTACACACTAAACCTGGCAAACGGGTGTACCCGCCGCGTACGGGTAAAATCCCGGTCGTGTATGGGTAAAAACGGGTCAGAAAATTTATACCTGGGTAGGGTATTACCCGCGGGTCGTCCTTTAAAAAAAAAACACAGATTTTAACACTATTTTAATCTTTTTGCTGGTTATTATTTTATTCGATAGTACTACTTACTGTTATTTTTCTCTTTTTTGTTTATTTTGCTTATTTTACCAACACATTTCATGTCTTTGATTGTTATTGTAAAAAAAAAAATTACTTTTCAGTTTACCAAAAACTAAAGGTTATGACACATAAAACATTAAAACTCATAATCTCATACTTAGTTACTTACTACTAATTACTACTTACTAGCATACTAATTGTTAAATACCATAAGAACAAATTCAAGCATCTAACCCCATTCCCCAATCCTTTAAACAACAATTACATCATCATAATTCATATCACATGTATAAATTCATTGAAATTGAAGTTTTCAATTCCATCGTCGTCAACTAAAACTTCAAGTCTTCAAATACTTATTAAGCTTCTTGCATCCAACGAACCATCCATGTTTGCATTGATAGACAAAGATACCACAAGGTCACTATCCTCCGGCTCATCACCTACATTTAAGCAAATATGATTAAACTAAATCTCAAAGGCCAAAACATAAATATAAACTTCATACTCTAATGCTTTAAAAATAATAACTTACTTTGAATTCCATAACCACACAACCAATTATGTCCGCAAACCAAAGCTTCAGTAGTCCACTAGTCCAACAACAAATTCAGCAATGAATATAACATCCAAATGCAAAAAAATATCATCCAACAATAATAACATCAACCACAAATCCACAATACTGCCCAAATCCAATCTCTCTTAAAAAAATGTACTAAAGTAACTAAAGTACTAAACTAACACAGAAAATAAAGAGGCTTCGGTCATGAGGAAAAAAATCACAAATTGCTTCTAAGTGAGTGAATGTTAAAATCAACTAAGTGAGTGAATTGATAAAATCCATATCCAAAGAAATATTAATTTTAGGCCAAGCCAGAGTTTATAATTCACATGTTAATTAAGACCATTTTGTCTACCATTAGGTAAAAACTAAAAAGTAAACAGAAAAACTCCATACTACAACAGACTACACGCTCCAATGGCTCCATACTCCATTACCAATTTACCATACCAGCTGAGCAGAAATTTGTGGCAAAACTTGTAATTAGCTACAGACTACAACTCTACAAGCAGAGGATTTTTGTACTATCAGCTTGTAATTAGCTACAGCCTACAGACTACAAGCAACCAAATAACTTCAAGAACATAGCGCATAAATCCAATTGATCAGTATAAGCTTTGAGAGATTGACTTACCTTCCACGTGGTAATTCGTACCGTACGGCGTGAACAGTGGCGGTGGACAGGCGGAGGCCTCTCGGTCGGTGCCTCAGTGGCGTGCTACTACGGTAGTCTCGAGTCCCTCGACGCTGCTACGGCGGTGGTCGGTGGAAAACAGATCTGGTGTCTCGAGTCCTTCAACAGCTGATGAGTGATGAGTGACGGAGGGCAGTGCACGATGTGGTGTTGGCCTGCGGCGGTAGATGTGGTGTTGGCCTGCGGCAGTAGATGTGGTGTTGGCTTGCGGCGACAGATGTGGTGTTGGCCTGCGGCGGTATGAGAGGGGAGATGAGTGAGACTGAAAACTGTGAGAAGTGACGAAATGAATTGAAAATGAATCAAATTTAGGGCACAAATTTTTTTTCCATTTATATACTCCGAAAAAATGGGTAATATCAGGTAACCCGAAAACCGACCCGAACCTACCCGAAAAATTACGGTTAAAAAAAAAACTTATTGGAAAGGAATTCGATCGGCAAAAAATCCTTCAATCCTTCCCCTTTTACTCTTTCTCTTTCTCTCACAAACGTATCAGACGAAAGAAGAATGGGTTGTTGGACGGCTGCTCTAGAGTATACAAGCTTATATGTATATATAAATTCTAACAGTAAAATTACAGAAAATCCTCTTACACTTTCATTAGTAATTCAAATTTTATCCGTAACTTTTTATTATTGCGAAAAGGCCCAATATAGTTATTTATGGAAGGTTTATGTACTAAAAGAATTTAACGGGTTGTTACATAACCCCGTTCCAATAATCGTCGCTAAAAGTCACTCTAATAAAAATATCGATGCTAAGTATAGAAATCGTTGCTAATTGTTGTCGATAAAAATCTTAATTATGCACATCAACGCTAAATGTTACGTTTATAATCGTCATTGTGATAATGTGTCTTGGATAAAAAAATCCGGAATGTGTGGGTGTCCCACATCGGTTATTTAAAGAAGGTTACAACTTGGCCTTAAGTATATAAGTCTTGTCGCACATTGGTTATTTAGAGAAAGTCACTACTTATCTCGAAATATATATGTGTTGTCTTGTATTGTGCTTTAAGTATAAGAGAGAAGATCCAATCTTTGAGAGGGTTCGTTGAGAGAGAGAAATATATGTAATCTCCATACCCAGACATAGTGAAATCGCTGTAACTACCGTGGAATAGGCTTTCGCCGAACCACGTAAATCTTGTGTCTTGTGTGCTTCTATTTTCTATTATTGTTTTCAATTCTCTTATTTATTGCTTGGTGAGAAATCTACAATATTCATTAACAAGTGTGAAACCAATAAAACAACCCTAGAGGGGGGTGAATAAGGTTTTTAAAATATAATGGGGAATTTAAACTAAGCACAATCATAAATCTCAAACAAACCAAGTAATACTTCAATGAAGATGCTAACTAAACAATCTCAAACAATTAAAGAGCAATAAGTAAAGAGATTGAGTTAGAGATACTTGACAAGGAGATTTAAATGGTTCGGCTTGATATACCCTCAAGCCTACATCCACCTCTTCAAGGAAGTCCCTTACAAGAGCACTAGAATTCACTAGCAACAATCTTCTTCCAGGTCAAGATCAAAACCCTCACAACACTTGGTGATATCCCCATACCAAGTACAAGCCTTGAATCCACAAAGCTCACCGAAGACTTGACAAACCCAAGCCTTGATCACAATCCTTTTACAAAGATCAAATGTGTACAAAGAAACCCTCTTGAAAGGAAATGAGTACAAATGAAGCTCTAGTGCAATAGAGAGATGAGATAATTGATGACTTGAAGGATGTTCACTCTCAATCAGAGAATTGCTCACAAAGATGCTCTCTTAATGATGTAAAATCATGAAGATGAAGAGAGAAAAGTTTAATCTATGAGCCTTGATGTTTCTCTAATGAATGAAGGCTTAGAATGTGATTTCCATGGTGTATGATGAAGCCCCACATCATTTATATAGAGAGGAAATGAAATATAGCCGTTATAGGCATAATATGGGCAAAACTGCCATTGCAGTCGACTGCAACCCAATGCAGTCGACTGTAATCCCTCTAAAATAGCCGTTGGAGTTTTGTCCTCAAAAATAGCCGTTGGAACTGAATTTTGACCAATGCAGTCGACTGCATTGGAATGCAGTCGACTGTATTCAATTACAGTCGACTGTATTACCCTACTGCCTATCGGCTGCCTCACGGAACCCTATTTCCTATTTTTAGCATAACTTTCTCTAGAAAAATTGGATTGAGGTGCCGTTTTTTGCGTTGGAAAACTAATGAAAAGTTTTATCAAGATATGAAAAGATTAGCACCAAAAACATTTTTGAGAAAATCTGAGTAAGCTCCAAAGTTCACTCATTTTCAAGAACCACGCTTGTGTGAATGGTTATGAAGTCACATGCAATGCACAAGGTGTCCTAAGGTCTTTTTAGGTCATAGTCATCAATCCAAGCATCAAACAAGACTAGTTACATAATAGGAAAGATCAATTATAATCGATAGTAACTTAGCCGATGCATTCCTTTGTTGCTCTTCGACATTGAACTTGATGAAGCTTCTATAGCATGTCCATTATAACTTTAAGCTTCTTTGGCTTTAATCCATCTATCCAACTTCTCAAATGTGTCTTCATGAGTGTGCATGTATATACCTACTAAGAATACACTCAAAGCACACATTAGAACATAATCAATGTGTAGTTATCATCAAAACAAGATGTAAGCCTAGGTTATCCAATCATAGGGCTAACAAAGTGGTATCAAAGCTGAGGTTCACGGTAGATTGAAAGACCTTGCAATGGCGCCAAATACTTTGACGAAGTATGATTTGGAAAAGTTTGATGGATCAAATGATTTCAGTTTATGGAGAATGAAGATGCATGTTGTTCTGATTCAGCAAGGGTTGTTGAAAGCGTTAAAGGGGAATCAAGGGCTTCTTGATACGATGTCTGCTGATGAGAAGGAAGAAATGTTGGAGAGAGCCTATAGTGCCATGTTGCTATGTTTAGCTGACAACATGTTGTGAAAGGTTTCTTAGGAAATGACTGCGACTGGATTGTGGCTTAAATTTAAGAGCTTATACATGACGAAGTCTCTAAAAAATTACATGTATTTAAAGAAACAGTTGTATTCTCTTCAGATGAAAGAAGGTAAATCGATCAGTGATCATCTTGATGAATATAACAGGGTAATATTTTACCTGCAAAATATTGATATCAAGATAGAAGATGAGGATAAACTTTACTGTTGCTGTGTTCTTTACCTCCATCATATGAACATCTTGTTACTACCTTATTATATGGGAAGGATAAAATATCCATGGAAGAGGTTGAGGCTGTGATAAATTCTCAAGAATTAAGGAAGAAGGTTTCAAAAAATAGGGGAGAAGAACATGGTGATGGTCTGATGGCTTGAGGCCGAATCACTGACCATGCTGGGTCTAGAAATAAAGGAAGATCGATGTCTCAGTGAATGGTCAGACAATTGAAGTGCTATCATTGTCACAAGGAAGGGCATCATATAAAGGATTGTCCTGAGCATAAAGGAAAGAAAAAGGATAATTTCAAGACGACTGATGGTGGAGTAGTAGAAGATAATTCTGATGGTGCGGAAGTTCTCTCAGTTACTATTAGTTTCTCAGATGGAGGGTGGATTTTTTATACGGGTTGCTCCTATCATATATGGCCCAATAGGAATTGGTTTGCCACTTATTGCTCATTTGATGGTGGTAAAGTTCTAATGGGAAATGATGTCGCATGTAAGGTGGTTGGGATAGGTTCAATTCAGATTAGGATGCATGATGGTATTGTGAGAATTTTGACTGATTTCAGGCACGTTCTAGAGCTGAGAAAAAATTTGATTTCTTTGGGTATGCTTGACTCCGATGGTTATAGCTATCAGGCTACAGGTGAAGTTATGAGGATAATGAAGGGTGATATTGTTGTGATGAAGAGGTTGAAACAAAATAGTCTCTATTTGTTACAGGGTAGCACAATTACATGAGCAGCAGCAGCAGCTTCATCTTCTGATATAGATTCTGACGCTACCAAGCTTTGGCATATGCGTCTTGGGCATATGAGTGAGAGGGGTATGGATGTGCTGAGCAAACAAGGTTTACTGGGAAGCAAGAAAACTGGGGATCTGGATTTTGTGAGCATTGTGTCTTCAGGAAGTAGTGCAGGGTAAAATTCAGTCGGGCAATTCATACCACCAAACGTACGATGTATTATATCCATTCAGAGCTTTGGGGTCCTTCCACGGTTCCTTCTAAGGGTGGTGGCAGATATATGTTGACCTTTATTAATGACTTGTCAAGAAAGGTCTGGGTGTACATTCTGAAAAAGAAGAGTGATGTCATTATTCAGTGGAAGCAGTTTAAGATGATGATTGAAAACAGACCGACAAAGAAATTAAATGTTTGAGGACTGACAATGACATGGATTCTGTTTGGATGAGTTTATTGAGTTCTGCAAGAATGAAGGCATAGTGAGGCATTGCACTGTTAGAAAAACACCACAGCAGAATGGGGTTGTAGAACGAATGAATAGAACTCTCCTTGAGAGGGCTTGGTGTATGTTTTTAAATGCTGGGTTATCAAAGGAATTTTGGGCAGAAGCTGTTAACACAACTGTATATTTGGTGAATTGTTTTCCATCGACTGCAATTGGTTGCAGGACTCCTGAAGAAGTTTGGTCTGGTAAGCATGCTAATTATGAAAAATTGAGGATATTTGGTTGTCCTGCTTATGCTCATGTTAATGATGGTAAACTTGAGCCGAGAATAAAGAAGTGCATTTTCTTAGGCTATGCAAGTGGGGTAAAAGGGTACACGTTGTGGTGTCCTGATTTTAAGTCATCCAGGTTCCTAATTAGCAGAGATGTGACCTTTGATGAGTCTTCGATGTTTTCAAAGAAGAAGGAGTTGATTGATGCAGGAAAAGACCACAGTGTTAGGGAGAAGGTGGAGTTCGAGGTTCGAGCACCAGATTTTTTGCCTATAATTCCTAGAGATGAGGAAGATGGTTCTTATTCTATCGAGGAAAATGAAGAACCTTAGGAACAACATTATAATATTGCTAGGAACAGACCGAGAAGAGAAAATCGACCTCCGCAGAAGTATGGATATGTAGATATGGTTGCTTATGCTCTAAGTGTGGCAGAGGATATTAAGATTGAAAAGCCTGTTACATATAAAGAGTCCATCAAGAGCACGGAATCAACACAGTGGATAGTTGCTATGAGTGAGGAGATGGAATCTCTTTATAAGAATCAAACGCGAGAATTGGTGAAACTGCCTATGGGCCAGAAGATTGTTGGTTGCAAATGGGTCTACAAGAAGAATGAGGGAATTCCTGGAATGGAAAATGCAAGATATAAAGCACACTTGGTAGCTAAGGGTTTTATTCAAAGAGAAGGTATGGATTATAATGAAATATTCTCTCCTGTAGTAAAACATACTTCGATAAGATTGTTGCTAGCTATGGTTGCTCTATATGACTTGGAGTTAGAACAGCCGGATGTTAAGACAACTTTTCTGCACGGGGAGTTAGAAGGCATATATTCATGCGTCAGCCTGAGGGGTTCGTGATCCAAGATAAGGAAGATCATGTTTGCTTGTTGTAGAAATCCTTGTATGGATTAAAGAAATCTCCGAGACAGTGGTATAAGCCGTTTGACACTTTCATGGCAGAGAGAGGTTACACAAAGAGTGCCTATGGCAGTTGTGTGTATCACTAGAGGCTCGCGGATAGTTCTCATATATATATTTGTTGTTCTATGTTGATGACATGCTGATTGCTGCAAAATCGATGTCAAACGTCAACGGTTTGAAAGAATAGTTGAAAAGGGAATTTGAGATGAAAGACTTGGATGCAGCAAATAGGATATTAGGGATGAAGATTCAGAGGGACCGACCTGCAGGAATTTTATACTTGTCCCAGAAAAAGTACACTGAGCGAGTATTGCAGCGCTTTGGTATGGAAAACTCCAAACCTATGACTATTCCTTTGGCGGCACACTTCAAGCTTTCAACAGCTGATTCCCCACAGACCCACGAGAAGGTGGAGCACATGGCGTGTGTTCTATATGCTAGTGCAATAGGTAGTCTCATGTATGCTATGGTATGTACGAGGACCGATATTTCTCATGCGGTCAGGGTGGTTAGCAGGTACATGGGTAATCTTGGGAAAGCTCATTGGTAGGCAGTGAAGTGGATACTTCGATATCAGAGAAGTACTGCGGATACTGGTTTAGTCTACCATCAGGGCAGTGATGTGAATGCTAGAGTTGTTGGATATGTGGATTCATACTACAATGGAGATTTGGATAGGAGGAGATCTTTGACTGGATATATCTTCACTTTTTCGAGTTGTGTGATCAGTTGGAAGGCTACTCTACAGACTGTTGTTGCCTTGTTTACTACAGAAGCTGAGTACATAGCAGCGACCGAAGCAGTGAAGGAAGCTATTTGGTTGAAGGGCTTGGTTGGTGATTTGGGATTGAAACATGAGTCTAGCACTGTTTACTGCGACAGCCAAAGTACCATACATCTGATCAAAAATCAAATGTTCCATGAGCGGACCAAGCACATTGATATCATGTTTCAGTTTATTCGGGATGTGGTTTCTCATGGTACTGTTATGGGGTAGAGAAGATTTTTATAGATGAAAATTCAGCGGACATGATGACAAATCATATTCCAGAGATGAAGTTTAAGCATTGCTTAGATTTGATTGGTATCAGCAGTATTTTAGGTGCAGCCCTAGGGGTAGGTGTGGTAGCAGCTGATGATATTTTCAGGTTGTTTGTGGCTTGTTTTATCCAAGCCAAGGTGGAGATTTGTGATAATGTCTCTTCGATAAAAAAACCCGGAATGTGTGGGTGTCCTATATTGGTAATTCAGAGAAGGTTACAACTTGGCCTTAAGTATATCAGTCTTGTCCCACATTAGTTATTTAGAGAAACTCACTACTTATCTCTAGGTATATATGTGTTGTCTTGTATTGTGTTTTAAGTATAAGAGAGAAGAGCCATTCTTTGAGAAGGTTTGTTGAGAGAGATAAAGATCTGTAATGTCCATACCCAGACATAATGAATCGCTGCTACTACCGTGGAGTATGCTTTCGCCGAACCACGTAATCTTGTGTCTTGTGTGCTTCTATTTTCTGTTATTGTTTTCGATTTTCTTCTTTATTTCTTGATGAGAAATCTACTATATTCTTTAACAGTCACTAAATATAAACTAATCGGCTTGGCATAAAATCAAGGTTCAGGGTATTACATTCTCCCCTCCTTTAAAAGAATTTGGTCCTCCAAATTTACGTACATCAGGTTTGGAACAGGTGAGGGTATTTGCTTCTGACTTCGTCTTTGCATTCCCATGTGGCCTCCTCAATCGATAGTTCCTCCACAGGACCTTTACCAAAGGAATCTCTTAGTTCAGAGTGTCTGCTCCTTGGGATCCAAGATCCGAACCAGGTGTTTGATATAGGTGAAGTCTAGTCTAATCTGCAAGGCTCTGGTTGTAATACATGTGTGGGGTCCTAGATGTACTTCTTCAGCATAGACACATGGGATACATTATGGATACTGTCTAGCTCTAGCGACAAGACTACTCGGTAGGCAAGAGAACCACCTATGTCCAGTATCTCAAAAGGTCCCACATAACTAGGGCTCAATTTTCCCTTCCTCTTAAATCGTAGTGCTCCGTTTATCGGTGACACCCTTAAAAATACCCAGTCGCCCACTTGAAATTCCAACTCCCGTCTGCGTATGCCCGCATAACTTCTGTCTGCTTGGAGCACCCCATAATTTCTCTTTAATTACTCCGACCTTCTCCGATGTCAGTTGCATTAACTCTGGTCCCACCAGTTTCCTTTCCCCTACCTCGTCCCAACATAGTGGCGATCTGCATTCCTTACCATATAAGGCTTCGAAAAGAGCCATCACAGTGCTATTATGGTAACTGTTGTTGTAAGAAAACTCTATTAGTGGCAGATGATCATCCTAGCTACCCTTAAAATCTAGCACGCGAGCCCGTAATAGATCTTCCAGTGTCTGGATAGTCCATTTCGATTGACCGTCTGTTTGAGGGTGGAAAGCCATGCTGAACTGTAGTCAAGTGCCATACGCATGTTGTAAACTTCCCCAGAATTTGGACACAAAACGAGGATCTCTATTCAAAATAATTGAGACTGGAATGCCATGCAGACGTACTATCTCCTCCACGCAAGTGGTAGCCAACTTGTCCATCGAATAGGTCATCAGGACATGCAAGAAGTACGCACACTTCGTCAGTCGATCCACTATCACCCAAATGATGTCATGTCTAGAATGAGTTTTAGGTAGTCCAGAAACAAAATCCATAGTTATTGTAGGTCCCTAAATACACCTAGAGGGGGGTGAATAGGTGTTTTACAACTTAGAGTATGAATTTAAAAATTAAGATTACAACGTAAAGACGGATATAACAGTAACAAGTTTAACACAGAGATTTATACTGGTTCGGCCCCACCAGCCTACGTCCAGTCGTCGAGCACTCCACACAAGGGAGACCTACTCGAGCCTTTCACTAAACCAACTAGCTTCGGGTGCTAGCTCAAACCTCAGTACAATATCCGAAACCCTTCCAAGGTTTCCAACAGATTACAAATGAAAAGAGATTACAATTTGAATACAATAAACTGGCTCCTTCTTGAGCAGATAGTACAATGAAAGTTTTAAAGCTAAGCCTTCTTAGGTGAGAAGATCTATATCCTTTCAAGAACAAAACCAAGAAGCTTATACAGAACTTTCTCAAAGGTAAACTCACTCAAAAGATAATTGATAAGAATAAGAGATTGAGATGAGAGAGTTTTTCAGAGTAAAAATTTGCGCGAGAGAAAAATGTAATAAATGCTCTAACGGATTCCCTATTTATACAGGAAGGAAATAGAGGATCGTTAGGGAGAAAAACCAAACAAGAAGGATTTGACTAAAACTTTTTTTTGGCTTCGACTAAAAGTCTTGCCTTCGACTGAAAGTCTTGGCTTCGACTAAAACATTTGGCTTCGACTAAAAATCTTGAGTTCGACTGAAAGTCACAGCTTCGACTGAAAGTCTTAGCTTCGACTGAAAGTCACAGCTTCGACTGAAAGTCTTGGCTTCGACTAAAACATTTGGCTTCGACTGAAAATCTTGACTTCGACTGAAAGTCTTAGCTTCGACTGAAAGTCACAGCTTCGACTGAAAGTCACAGCTTCGACTGAAAGTCACAACTTCGACTCAAAGCTTTAGCTTCGACTAAAACATTTGGTTTTGACTCAAAAACTTGACTTCGACTAAAAAATCTTGGCTTCGTTCTTTACTAGAATTTCTGTCAGATCTTTTAAGAAAGACTTAAAGAAAAACTAATCAATAAAAAATATACTTCAAGATCTTGCATCTTCATCTGTAGTCCAAAACTTGAGTCCAAACAAGTCCAAAGTCTTTGTCATCTATGTCAAGGTCATGCAAAGTCTCTGTCATCCATGTCAAGATTATGTCTTTGTTTCATTAAGATAAAACCTGAAATGGTTTAACTTTAATAATATTGTCAGATTAATGTTAGATAAGATAAGTCTTAAATCATCAAAAATAACAAGTCAACAATCTCCCCCTTTTTTATGATGACAATATTAGTTCTAACAGTTAAAAAGACATACTCCCCCTTAATCAGTTAACATTCACATAAGAGAACAACAGAAAGATCATCTTTAAATATTCAGCAAAAGATTTAATAGATTAATACATGTTCTTCCCCTTTGTCAAAGCAAAAAGTGGGGGTAGCCAGGACAACAAAGAATGAATAGATAAAAACTAAGGCCGACGGCGGTGAGAACCCGGTGCAGAGGATGAGGGATCAGCGGGCGGCAGAGTAGACCGGCGAGTACCGTGCGCAGAAGAGGGAGCAGCAGGCGGCGGAGCGGTTGTGGGAACTTCAACTACTTCAACGACGCAAGGAGAGCGCGGCGGCGGAGGATTGTAAGGAAGATGCGGGTTGAAAAACCATTCTTCCCCGTCGTTGCCAGTATGTCGAGAAGGAAAGACATCTGGACGAGTCACCCGAAAACCATGAGCCTGATCGAAGATCTGATGTGCCAAATAGCGGTTCTGTTCGGTCAGAATGCTCGTGGTGAGATAAGCCTCGCGACGATGATCCTGAAGGGCAGCCTCTTGCTGGCGGTGAAGGTCATGCTGCATCCGTGTCAGACTTTCCAGAATAGGGGTTTGATTTAGAGGGAGAGAGGTGAGGTTAGCGGTGAGGTCATTGAGGAGGTTGTGAAAATCTATTTGGTTTGAGAGTAGCTGAGCGGAAGAATGTTGAACCGACTGCTGAAGAGCACTAAGCTCATGAATAAGAATAGTGTGGTTAGCAGTCATGGAAGCAGCAAGGGTGGTTTGGGATTCAAGAATGAGCTGAATCGAGGTAGAGATGCGAGAAAGAGTGTCAGAGAAGTCGGGGTTGTCAGAAAAGAGAAAGTCATCAAAATTGAAGTTTGTGAAGTCGTTTAGTGGACTTGTGAAGAAGGGATCAGTGGGATGAGGAGGGGTGGGAAAAGGAGGAACCGAGGTGGAAAGGTCAGTAGTAGTAGGGGGTATGAACTGAGTAGAAGGAGGTGGTGAAAAAGATGGGAAGGGAGCAGAAGGGGGGGGGGGGCTGAGGGAATTTCAGGAGCAGGGGGGAACAGGGATGGAGGCAAAGTCAGGAGTGGGGGCTGGAACAGACTGGGTGTGGGAAGGGCGTTCAAGAAGGACAACGTTAGAGGTGAGATCGGAGCGGATGGTGAAGCTGGCTCGACGAAGAGAAGTTTCATCGAGAACATGATGACCCGGAAGAGGGATACGTTCGGAGTTAGAGGTAGGCCAAGGGAACATGAAAATGTTCAAAGACTCGAGTTAACATAAGGCTGAAGGGAAGGTTAGCAGAAGATTTGTTTTTACGGGCATTCATGACGAGCATGATAATGCCTGCAATGTTTAATGGGGAACCCCGAATGAAATGGGTGAGAAGAATGATGTCTAAGTAGGAAAAGGTAGCGTAGGAGCCAGAACGGGCCGAGAGATTGTAGCAAAGAATAAGGTGGAGAACGCGATAAAGAGGGGACATGTCACCTAAATTGGGTTTACGGGGTTGAGAAATAGACGGGTCCCTTAAGAGAGTTTGGGTCTGCTGGAGTGGAGTAAAAGAACTGGTGGTACACCACGTGTTGGCAGTGAAAACAAGGGTAGATGATTGATTTACAAAACCGAAAATGTGGGCCAACGTGGTGGCATCAAGACGAATGTGGACCCCATTCACATACGAGGTCAGAAAAGTAGGTGGTTAAGTATTAAAGTGCGAGTTGGAGTAGAACATGCGCACAAGAGTAGGATAGTAAGTGGAGGGTGGAGAGAGAATGGAGAGACAGCCCATTCGCTCAAACAGAGCGGTAACACCAAGTTGAGTCATGAGATTGACATCATTTGGGCGACCGGGGATGACTTCCCGATTTACGAAATGTGTATAATATGTGAGTTGGTCGTCGGGAGTTGGAAAGAAATGGGGAATGTGAAGGATATCGGAAGAGGAAGTGTATGGGCAGGTAGGGGGTGGGCAAGTTGGTGGAGAAGCAGACGAAGAAGAGGTAACAGGTGGAGGAGGAGGAGGAACTACAGTACCTGAAGTGGACGGAGTAGCTGATGACGGATGGACAGTTGCAGAGGACGATTGGCGCGAAGCAGCGGTGGATGTTTGACGGGTGCGAGGGCGGGTGGTCGGCGGTGGAGCAGCCACATCGGCAGGCGCAGCATTGGTAGAGGGCGGAGCCCCATCGGATTCTTCGTCAGATTGAATAATAAGACGACGACGACTTAGAGGTTGTGGGTTGGAGGCCATGTGGGTCCTTGGAGTGACAGGTGGACAAGAAAGAGAAGAAGAGAAACAAAAGTGAAAATGAAAGACAAACAGTGAAAAAGCGGAACAGTAAAAAGTGAAAAAGGTGGCATATAAATAGGCAGAGAAGTTTCAGTCGACTGAAAGTCATGTTCAGTCGACTGAAGGGGTTTGAGTCGACTGAAAGTGGACTTTTGGTCGACTGAAAAGGGACTTTTAGTTGATTGAAACAAGTTTCATTCGACTGAAAGTGAACTTTTAGTCGACTGAAAGTGGACTTTTAGTCGACTGAAAGTGGACTTTTAATCGACAGAAACTCTAACAGTGCAAAAATTAACTAAGATCGCACATTCCCAAACGACGACGAAGAGAACAAAAAGAAGATTCAGCTAAAGGTTTTGTAAAGATATCGGCGAGCTGATCTTCAGAGCCAACTTTCTTGAGTTCAATTAACCTTTTTTGAACATTGTCGCGGAGAAAGTGATGACGAATATCAATGTGCTTAGTGCAAGAGTGTTGGACAGGATTTTTACTAATATCTATAGCACTGCTACTATCGCACATAATAGGAATAAGCTCTAAAGAGACACCAAAATGTTGTAAAGTTTGACGCATCCATAAAACTTGGGCACAACAGCTTCCAGCTGCAACATATTCCGCTTCAGCAGTGGAGAGAGCCATAGATGTCTGTTTCTTACTGTGCCACGAAACTAAAGCATCTCCGAGAAACTGACAGGTGCCACTAGTACTCTTACAATCAACAAGACATCCTGCATAATCAGAATCAGAAAAACTGACCAGATCTATTGAGGAATTACGAAGATACCGGAGACCTAAG
The DNA here is from genome assembly GCA_033065855.1 of Escallonia rubra. NCBI lineage: Eukaryota > Viridiplantae > Streptophyta > Magnoliopsida > Escalloniales > Escalloniaceae > Escallonia > Escallonia rubra. The sequence goes on along the minus strand of JAVXUO010003167.1, from coordinate 4,553 downwards.
TTTAAAGTACCAGAGAGATATTTAAAAATACGTTTAACTGCAGATAAATGAGATTCTTTGGGACATGCTTGAAAACGGGCACAGATGCAAACACTAAATATGATGTCAGGTCTAGATGCAGTAAGATAGAGTAAACTACCAATCATACCACGAAAAAGTTTACTATCTACATCTTTACCATTTTCATCTTTGATAAGATTGACGCTGGGAGAAATAGGAGTACCTCTAGGTTTAGCATTTTCCAAGCCAAACCTTTTCAAAAGTTCCCGAGTGTACTTAGACTGATTGATAAAAATTCCTTCTTTGGACTGCTTGATTTGAAGTCCAAGAAAAAAAGTAAGTTCACCCATCATGCTCATCTCAAATTCCCTGCGCATATTCTCAGCAAATTCTTGGCATAGATCATTGTTAGTGGCACCAAAAATAATGTCATCAACATATATTTGAACTATTAAAATATGGGAAGCACGAGTTTTCGTAAAGAGAGTAGTATCGACTTTGCCACGAGAGAATCCATGATCAATGAGGAAGCTGCTAAAACGATCGTACCAAGCTCGAGGAGCTTGTTTAAGACCGTACAAAGCCTTTTTCAGTTTAAAAACATGATTGGGGTATTTTTCATTTTCAAATCCGGGAGGTTGTTTAACAAAAACTTCCTCCTGTATTACCCCATTCAAGAAAGCACTTTTCACGTCCATTTGAAAAAGTTTGAAGTTCAAATGACATGAAAATGCCAAAAGAATTCTGATAGCTTCAAGTCGAGCAACAGGGGCAAAGGTTTCATCAAAATCAACCCCTTCGACTTGATTTGTATCCTTGAGCAACTAGTCTAGCTTTGTTACGAACAATATGGCCATCTTCATCAAGTTTGTTTCGAAAAACCCACTTTGTTCCAATGACCTTTTGTTGAACAGGAGCTGGAACTAGTGTCCAAACATCACTTCTCTCAAATTGATTCAATTCATCTTGCATGGCAAGAATCCACTCCGAATCATTTAGAGTCTCTGAAATGTTTTTGGGCTCTATTTGAGAAAGAAAGGCAAAATTCGCACAAAAGAGATTTACCCTAGACTGAGTTATAACTCCGCGTTCCACATTGCCTATGACTTGTTCTAATGGATGACTCGAAGAGTATCTCCAACTTTTTGGAAGTGGCAGACTCTCATCATTATTGTTGTGAGAAGATGTTAAACACTCCCCCTCAGTGGAGGAGACGTTAAGTTTGTTGTTCAAGTCCATGGAGAGTTCTTCACCGTCATCACCTGCAATCTTACTTGGTTTTTCAACATTAGATTCTTCAAATACTACATGCATAGATTCTTCAATGGTCATAGACTTACAGTTATAAATTCTATATGCTCTACTTTTTAATGAATAACCAAGAAATATTCCCTCGTCAGATTTCGCATCGAACTTTCCCAAATTCTCACGATTGTTCAAAATAAAGCATTTGCAACTGAAAACCTTGAAATAATCGATTTTTGGTTTTCGATTTGAGAACAGTTCGTAGGGAGTTTTATCAAGAATTGGTCTAATGAGTACTCTGTTCAACACCTAACAGGAAGTGCTGACGGCTTTTGCCCAAAAATATTTTGGCAGAGAGTTTTCTTGAAGCATGGTTCGGGCCATTTCTTGAAGAATACGATTCTTTCTCTCAACAACTCCATTTTGTTGGGGTGTCCGAGGAGCAGAAAACTCATGTGAAATGCCATTTTGAATACAAAAAGGGATAAAATCTTTTTCAAATTCACCGCCATGATCACTTTGAATTTTTACAAGCTTCAACTCCTTCTCATTTTAAAGCTGCTTAACAAGACTGAATTTTTTTTCAAACGCTTCAACTTTACGAGATAAAAAAAGAACCTAGGTGTATCTTGAAAAATCGTCCACAATGACAAAGGCATAAAATTTTTCACCTAGGCTAGCATTTCTAGTAGGACCAAAAAGATCTAAATGAAGGAGTTGAAGAGGGCGAGAGGTGGAAACAACATTTTTGGCTTGAAAAGAAGTTTTTGACTGTTTATCATATTGACAGGCATCACAGACTCTATCCTTGATAAACCTCAAATTTGGTAAGCCTCTGACAAGGTCTTTCGAGAGAAGTTTCTTGATTAGATCCATGTGAACATGACCTAATCTACGATGCCACAACCAAATATCATTGTGCTGAACAGAAACACATACTTCACGAGAATAGTCAGATGCATCAAAAGATAGAGTATAGATATTACCATCTCTCTTACCGATCAGCGTACTCCCATCTGAGGCATGACTGATAAGACATTTTTCGCCTTCAAACTGAACTTTGTGTCCACTATCGATTAGTTGACTGATACTTATCAAATTAAACTTTAAACCGTCAACTAAGGATATGTTGTCGATAGAAATGGAACCGGTGCCAATTTTACCTTTACCGATGATCTTACCATTTGAGTTGTCTCCAAAGGTAACAAGCCCGCCATTTTTCGGGGTGATGTGCGAGAAAAGAGAACGATCACCTGTCATATGTCTTGAACAACCGTTGTCGAGAATCCATTTGTTGTAGTCTACCCTTGCTTTCAAGCATACCTACAACAGATTCTGGTTTCGTTTCTTTAGGTACCCACACTCTCTTGGGTCCTGGAAGATTAGATAAAAAAGATTTTGGCACCCATACATGTTTCATTTTATTCTTAGTAAAAGAAAAGGATGACTGATTTTTAATAAGATTAAGAGGACAATTTTTAACTAAGTGTCCTTTTTTGTTACATACCGTACAAAGAGTGAATGGTGAGCAGGAAACTAAACTTTTGTTAAAAAAAATTTTGTAATTCTTTTGCTTCTTTGAAGGATCATAACCAATTCCACTTTTCTCAAAGACACATCTTTGTTTTCTCAAAAGAATATCCAAATTCTCTCTTCCTTGGGTAAATTTTGAAAGAGTAAAATTCAGATCTTCAATCTCCTTTTCTAAATTTATTTTTTGTGTAGTCATATCCTCCAGTTGAGATTTTAAAGATTCATTTTCAACTGGAACTTTGACTTCTCTGAGAAATTGGATTTCAGAAGGCTCAAGAGAATTTTCCTTCTTAAAAGCATTTAGATTATTTTCTAAAGAGACATTTTCAGAAATATAAAATTCAATTTTTTCTTGCAACTCTTCCTTTTCACCTTCCAACTCTTCAACAGTACTTATCAAAGAAAAAGCCTTATTTTTTAGATTTGCATTTTTAATTTTCAACTTTTCATAGTTTTTACTGAGTTTGAGAAAAGCTGACTTAAGTTCGTTAAAATGTTTTTTAGGGGTTACCTTGGGATCATCATCGTTTGCCATGAAGCAAAGTTGAGCTACGTCCTCATCCTCGCTACCTTCCTTATCGCTTTCATCAGAGTCATCCCAAGTCAGCAGTGTTTTTCTGGATTTGAACTTCTTCTACTTGAAGTCTCGACTGTTGCTGTTTGCGGTCTTGTTGCTAAGTTGTGGACAGTATTTCTTTATATGCCCAGTTCTGCCACATTCATAGCAGGCGTCAGGATTTTCCCTTACGTTCCAATCACTGTTAGTTCTTTGAAGTGATTGGTTTGTTGGATTTCTCCTGAACATCCCATCCCTCTTGTTTGCGAGAAATTTCTTGAACTTTGGAGTGATGAGAGCCATTTCAGGATCAGAATCGTCGCTGCTTTCCGTTGGTTCATGAGAGGTCTCAGCTTTAAGAGCTAAGTTCTTCTTCTTGGAGGTGGTTTCTTCTTCGTCATGGATTTTCATTGTAATTTCATGAGTCATTAAAGAACCCACCAATTCTTCAAGCTTCAGCACATTCAAGTCCTCCGCCTCTTGAATGGCTGTGAGTTTTGCTTCCCATCTTTTTGGGAGAGATCTGAGAACTTTTCGAACCACTTCATTTTCTGGGTAAGTTTTACCCAAAACTCTCAGCCCATTGATAATGAGTGTGAATCTGGAGTACATCTCATTTATGGACTCGTGCTCCTTCATCTTGAAGGCCTCGTACTGCTGGACCAACATGTTGATTTTGGTCTCTTTTACTTGATTTGTTCCTTCATGAGTAACCTCCAACAATCTCCACATTTCTCTAGCTGTCTCACATGCTGAGACTCGATTGTACTCATTTATGTCGAGGCCACAGCTGATAATGTTCTTAGCTTTATCATCCATGGAGAAAAGCAGTGCCTCATGATTATCCATTTTAAGAATTCCTTTCGGAATCTTGGTTCCATCCGATCCATCCTTCATAGGAATTATAGGACCATTTTCAACAACATACCATACGTGTGTATCCTGCCTCAGAAAATTCCTCATGCGATTTTTCCAGTAGCTGTAGTTGTCATTTTTCAACAAGGGTGGCCTGGTGGTTGCTGATCCTTCTTCCATAACGCGATCTTTAGCTCTTGACGATAAAGTCACAGAAGAATACCAGAGCACACGGCTCTGATACCACTTGTAGGTCCCTAAATACACCTAGAGGGGGGGTGAATAGGTGTTTTACAACTTAGAGTATGAATTTAAAAATTAAGATTACAACGTAAAGACGGATAGAACAGTAACAAGTTTAACA